>JAHBCN010006812.1:0-5000 GCA_019359885.1 Listronotus oregonensis
CCGCATTTAAATCCAGTATCTCACACTAAAAATAAAAGTATTAAAGAGGGCAGTAAATACAAAACTATCAAAGCAGTAAAACTTTTTTTAAACTGCTACAAGATTTTGTACTTCGGCAACTGGGCTGGACTTTTCTCACGTTTTACTTCGTCTTTAAGTCCTTTTTAAAAGAAGTTTGGTAAACTGAAAGTTACTTTTACGTTTTGTTCACAGCTAAAGTAGTTTTATTTGGGTATTACGATTAAGAGTATACAGAAAAAGTGTTACTTTTCTTTTAAATAATTTTCCTTGCTACCGGGTAATTGCACTTAATGATTTAATGAAAAATTGTTTATGTCAAAGAAATTATAAAAGTTTATTTATTAATTTCTTTTAACATACAAGTTTTATTTTTACATATACGGAAAACTATTGTGACTCTATCAGTAAAATGTATCTTTTGTAAAGAACAATATGAAAATTATTAATAATTGGGCTGACAGGGTTAAATGGTAACATTTAGAAAGTGGTAGAGGAGCTTTCCCTTGCCAGTAGCTGTAGATTAGGTTAGGTTAGGTTTAAAGTGAGTGGTATAACACCCTTCCACCGCGACTGATCGATCTATTATGGCTCACACCCTTTTATATTTCTTCCACCAGGTCCAGACTTCTAATTAATATGATAATCCTGTTGGGAGAGAGATCTTTCGACTTCCCCGGCAACAAGGTGTCATTGCCGAGGATTGTGAATCTTAGTCGTGCCACTGCAGGGCACGAGCACAGTATGTGTTCTGCCGATTCATCCTCCTTCAATTTAATTTATCATTAAGACCTAAGTTTCTTATACCAAAAAGACCTTAGCTTCAAGTCACAAACCTTGGTTGTCTAAATCCTGTAACAAAGCCAGACTTTTAAAAATCCAAGCTCATAAATGTTTTTTTTCCAGATTCTAGTTTAAAAAATCTAAATAATCACACTATTTTAAAAGCCTAAGACTGTTTTAACAATCGCATATAAGATAAAGTCTTTGCTGCTCAAATAACAGTAAATACATTTGGCCCTTGGCCAAAAACATTACTCCAAATTTTTGTACAAATTGTTTTTCACTCCAATTTTTTGGCTAAACAGTTTGCTGGCATTTCTACTCTTGATCCTCCAGTTGATCTTCCTCTTTCACCAATTAAAAGTGTGTTATAATTTGTCCGATATCATTTTTAAGGTCAAACATAATCAAGTGTATACGTTCTTTTTTTAATATGATGACCACAGTACGAATTTCACAGAAAGATCCACTGCAGACCTTCTTTCCTTCGTCTCACATAACCAAAAAAAAATCCTTTGAGTTTCTTAGTGAATTCCAGATAGTTGCTCTTGACATATTCTTAAAAAAGTTCCTTCCTATGGTCCTCCACTCATATTTTTTTAGGATTTTCGGTATCCTTTCTAATTGACGTATATCAGTTATTGTCGATGGTCAGTCTGAGGTTAGCGCTGAGGTACCCTAGTAGGGTTTACATCAGCAATCTTTTTTCCTTTTTAATTAATCCCATTTATAAATAAAGATAGAACTCTTCCTTTTGATATTCAGTTCATCAAGCCAGTCCTCTAAGCCTGATTTGGAAAAGAGCCGTAGAATAATGACGATGACTCTTTTACAGGACTATTGTAATGAACGGGGTCGCTCGGCTCTAGTGTAGCCCTCCTTCACTTCGACCTAAAGAGATCTTTTGTGAATATTTCTTTTTTCAGAGGACTAAATTAATATTGAATTTAAACTCCAAAAATTTTGTCGAGTTCAATGTCTCTCATTACAATCATGTTCCCTGCCTAAAAAAAAATTGTCGATACTTATCCTTATCTTATGAGTGAGAAAATCCTGTAGATCAAAGAGAGCTTGTGAGCGTTACTTTTAAGAATAACCTTAAATGGCATAAAATTATACATCCATAGCCACAGAAGTTAAACAAAAGCTTAAATTTCTTTTCTGAGTCAGAAAGTATATTTCTCCTTCGGGATGCTAAATATACATGTGAGTAGTGCCATGCCCCTTCTCGACTTTGTTTATCGGTCAAGACAAGATTTATTATCTTGGCCACCAACTACAAACACAAAGGTGCTCTAATCTTACGGTTTTGAAAACGTTTTTGTTGGACACTTTGAGGATCAAGAATATGCTACTACAGAAGATCTTTAAAGTGTATTATAGCACAGCTTAGGAGACTTGGAAAAAAAGATATTTCTAGGGATGCTAATAATTATATTTGATGCGTGCGTTTATGTATCTAAAAGAAAGGTCATCAATACTTGCTGTAATTGTATACATGATTCTTTAAATAATTAAGTTTGGGGTTTTTACTTTTTCTTTAAACATACTAATATTTCTATTCACATTATAAAAAATGTTCGATATAACAAGTAGTAATTTTATTTACATATCCTTTTAGATATGTTTCCCACATTTAAGTTTTTTTTTGCCCTGTTTCCGTTAAATTTGTAATAAGGTTTTATAATTATATATCTCGATTTATCTTATTTACATAACTCATTTTAACTAAAAGTCTATACTGACTTTTTCTAAAAAAAATACCAAAAAGCCGCCAAAATTAAGGCCAAGGAGGTTAAGAACTTTTAAAGTATAACATGTTATACATTGTTTGTAATAAGAAGCACTATCTACCTATGTAAAAATCCAATATGGTGCTAATAAGAAAAATTAAAGATGATAATAGTGGCTAAGTAATGAAACGTTGCATGTGAAATATAAATATAACATCAAAAAGCGTGAAAAAAGTGACAATGTCCGTTAAAAAAAACACGATAATATATAGAATCTAAGGGCATTATGAGCTGTTAAAGAAATACTACAAACAGTACACCATACAACTGACAAATAACGTCACTCGGAGAACAAATAATTCGGCACCTGCTAGACCAATTTTTTCAAAATTGAATTTATTTCCATTTTTTTCCAATTTCCTTAGTGACTTTAATTTTGTGTCGGACGATTCGCGTCTAAAGAATCAGAGGTACGTTAAAAGTCCTTGGCATTAATTTTGGCGGCTTTTTGGTATTTTTTGTTTTAGAAAATGTCAGTATAGACTTTTAGTTAAAATGAGTTATGAACATAAGATAAAGCGAGATATAATTATAAAACCTTATTACAAATTTGGCGGAAACAGGGCAAAAAAGTGTACCTAAATATGGGAAACATATCTAAAGGGAATATAAAGCTTTTTGTAGGCCTTAAATAAAATTACTGCTTGGTAAAGAGAATAAGTCTAACGCTATATAGAACATTTTTATATACATTTTTTTAATGTTATAAAAAATATTAGTGGGTTTAAAAAAAAGTAACAATTAAAAAATAAAAACCCCAAACTAAATTATTTAAAGAATCATGTATACAAAAAATATTACAGCAAGTATTGTTAACCTTTCTTTTGGATACATAAACGCACGCATCCAATAAAATGATTAGCAGCCCTGGAAATATCTTTTCTTCTAAGTCTTCTAAGCTGTGCTATAATACACTTTAAAGATTTTCCGTAGTAGCATATTCTTGCTTCTCAAAGTGTCCAACAAAAACGTTTTCAAAACCGTAAGATTAGAGCACCTTTGTGCCTGTAGTTGGTGGTGGTCAAGATAATAAATCTTGTCTTGACCGACAATTATCTTGTCTTGAAAAAAAAGTTAAAGAAATAAAACATTTTTGACTTGACGGTTTCCCGACCTCTTTTTGTTCTTGTCCTGATTCAAGAAATTTCCATACCCTTGACGTATAATAAAGAGTAAAGCAATTAAAATTACTATTTTTTTTAATTTTTACAGTAATTTTTATAAAGTAAAAATAAAACGATAGTTAAATAAAGTTTAACTATTCTGCTTCTTTATTTCTTATTAACTTTATATATTGTGACTTACAACATTTTCTCATGATTCAAAAAATGATATGCTTACCATTGGGATCTCCAAGGATGGTTAAACTGAAGCAAAGTCGAGAAGGGGCATGGCACTACTTACACGTATATTTAGCATTCCGAATATGTATACAGGGTGTCCCACAGAGGGTGGCGAGGTACGTTATAACGGAAACCATAGGCCCTAGAGCCTCGAGGAAAGAAATTTAATATTAAATCGGCCAAAGGAAATTAAACGAAAATATTTTAAAGCTTCTAGAATGGCCGCTAGATGGCGTAACTGCTAAGACAAAACAAAAAATTTGAATTTTCTTAAAAATTGTTTTATTAAGGTACTATTTTGAGAACGGGAATAAAAAGTTTATTCAATTTTGCGTCAGTTTGCTTTTAAGATTTTTTTCGTATCTCTAATAATAAGGGTGGGGGGAGCTTATTTTTAAAATTGCTTTAACTTCCGTACCCATTATCCAAATTTACTCAACTTGAGTTCGTTTGTCAGAGAATCTTAAGTTTATTAAAAAATTTATTTTAGTGATGGCCGCTAGTTCTTATCTTTTTTTCCAGAGGGCGCTGTTCGTAAAAGTTTCAGTTTTTTCAAATTTTCTTAAAAAAAATAAATGGTACGGCATACTTTTTTACGCCAGTTTTAAAGAGTATAAAAATGGCTAAATTTTGGCAAAATCCGCGTTCTGATATCTATATTCGTTTTCGAGTTATTCTCAAATAACCTATTTTTTCTTCAAAATTTAATTTTAGCCATTAAACAAATGCCTTTTTCTGGGTAAAGTCTTAGCTAAGTAGGCCTTGAAAACAATAAAATACTTTGATTTTTCTTTAAATTTTTATTTTTATTCCAAACATAAAGAAATAAAATTAATACTTCATTTAGCAAAAACCATTCCATCCTTTGATTCAGATTGCCATGGAAACAAAATTTCGTCAATCTAGCATAGCTTTGAATGCTATTAGAATAGTTTGACATTTGATTTATTATAACCCATTGATTATTTAACAATATCTACAACTAGTTTATAATTTATCCAGATTTGTAATTTTCTTTTTTAATTGTTAATTAACTGAATTAATAAAAATGTCTTATTCCACT
>JAHBCN010006812.1:10000-46715 GCA_019359885.1 Listronotus oregonensis
TCGTGCTAGTAAAAAAATGTTCTATGATCAGCTAGCCGTAAATTGTTCAAATAATCGTTATCTAAAAGGTGTAGTGTAATTAAATATTCTTTCCTTAAAAGAATGCGTAATTTAAATAACAGAAGAAACTATGCGGCTACAAATTCAATACCATTTGTTTTCTTCATAAAACTGTAATTTTTCAACTCCATCATTTTTTACAGCACAGTACACATTTGATTGCCAGGTTTCTTGATAATTTTGGAATCTCGTGGTATGGGGATTTGAATCACACCAAAAGTGCGAATAATGTCGATTGAACAGGCTATTTTTAGTGAATTTTGCTTTGTCGGTCCAAATTATAATGTCAAAAATAAAATTTTAAATTTTAATAAATTCCAAAATGGCTTTTATAAATATTTTTAAAAAATTTTAAATAATTTAATTCCTTTTTAGGGCCACTATTTAAAGATGTCATAGGATATCAATAACACTAAAATTTAGGTTTCATTTCTTTATTTTTAACTTTACAAAGTTTCTTATATGTATTAACCTATTAATATAATTTATATATATATATATTATATATATATATATATATATATATATATATATATATATATATATATATATATATATATATATATATATATATATATATATATATATATATATATATATATATATATATATATATATATATATATATAATATATATATAATATTTAATATAAATAATTATTATAATCGGTTTGTTACTCAGGGTTTTTTAACAATTGGGCAAACTTGAAGTTTTCGTCTGGTATTTGCTCAGATTTGACAATAGATAGTGTCAAAGGAAATCAAAATATTTTATGTTTTTTCATTCCCTACTACAAAACAACGGGTATTTTCATAGAGTATCTAAAATATAGAACACACAGAACGTGAAAACATTTGTAAATAAGACACCCTAGCCGAATCCAATTTCAAATACCAGGAGATTATGTTCATCAGCATAGGAATACAAAGAGACATAAAAATTAATTGTTTTAAAGCAGATCAGGTCGGCGTATCTTTAATGAAAGCTATAGTTAATAAGAATTTTAATGCAGTAAACTCAAACTGAAAAAGAGGGTGCTACCGCCGATGAGTTAACTCGTCAATGAATATACAAGACCAGATCATTCTCGTCAACTAGTCAGTGTTTTTTAAGTATCATAATCAATAAGGAATTAAAGAAATATTTTCCGCAGTATTTAATCCCTAAATCAGCTCCATACCCTCTTTTACTTTTTAATAAAATAGGAATGCGGAAAACCACTAAATCAATATTGTACAAAATATTTTCTTCGATGGCGCTAACAGATGCAATTATCTTCGACAACGAGGTGCATGGGATAGACGGTGGATTTCCTCTTCAGTGTGTTGTTTGATTCCAGCAGAAGACATTGTCTAATATGCTCTTAAAGTACGCTTTATACAGGGGGTCTGACCACGAACTGCGGTGATTTATATATGTAAAACTATTCATAGAAAAATTTTAAAAATTTGAGAGTATATTAACGTAGATGGGGCAACTCGGTTAAAATATTTTCAAGATAGTGGCACTTCCGGTTATAGGTACCGGAAGTGGGTGTTAACTTTCTTGTTTTAAATGGAACACCCCTTATATTATTACATTTTTAGAAGCTGCGTAAAATTTCGGACACATTTTTCCTTTAATGTCCCATACTTAGGTCGCTCCGTCTTTGACATATTTTTTAAGTTTTTATGTCAAAAATGACATATGCAGGCTTTACTCGTAGAATAACTACCAATTTTTCCCAAAAAAAACTTTTATTATTCAATTTAAATTAAATTAACTGTTAAAAAGCAAGTATTTTAATATATTTTTAAAGTAATTTGATACCTATTAATACAGGGTGCTCAAAAAATGAGATTAAAAATTAAAATGAGGAAAATGCCAAAAATCAATTGTTTTAAATGGAAACCCTTAAATTTTATTACTTTATCCTATTAAAAATTAAAATTTAAGGTGTTTTCGTATAAAGTTGTCTTTTCCGAATTTTTTTAAATTTCGAAATATTGACAATTTATTACTTTTATATGGCGATTTTGCTCCGGATTTTAAGCTCAATTAACTATTAGTTTGCCATGACGGTGTTATTTGAAAACTACTAACTGCTAAAGAACTGTTCCATCATTTACCATTTTAAAATTGTCATTAATCATGCTGGCATGCTTAAATTATACGCACAAAGGTTCTTTAAAATTGTTTATTATCTATGGAGAATCTGACAAAGATTTGTCAAGAACATATGACGTATTTGTGAAGAGATTCCAGAAAAACAAAAACCATCTTTGAACAGTCTTAAACAAATGTTGGAAAATCCTAAAAATTATGGAACCGTTAAGGCACCGATTCATAAAAGAAAACCAATTATTGATGATGATACTATTAAAATCGCTATTTTGGGATGTTTTGCGACATATCCTATGACTTTTCTTTGAAAGTTTTAGAAAATGTTATGGTTTCAATAACAATAAAATCTTGGACTTCTATTGTCTTTATTTGTTAACTGTTACACAACGTTTTGGTTAGTGATGTATCTCCAACCGTTTTTAAGTGATAACTAAAAAACTATTCTTAAAAGATATACATCGAGGAAACAAAAAGACCACTCGAAGTTTGAGTCGAAGAACACAAAAAACATACGGAACGAGGTGAAACGTCGAAGTCAGGGATTACCGAACACACTTGGTCAAAACAACACTACATACAATGGTCGGAAGTAAAAACTATTCATAAAAAACCCACTGAAAGAAAAGAAAATTTAAAGAAGCTGTAATAATTGTAAACAAGCGAAATGTATTTAGCAAGCCTCGTATCGATTTTTCGAATATCTGTGAACAAAGTATAGTATTAACAGTATTTGGAAATTTAATCACGCAAACGATGGAATTCAACGTTAATTTTTAACAAATCTGAAAATCCAAAACTTTCCAGTGTTTGTTAAAACCATAACGTCAACATGAACTAGAATTAATTGTAACTGTTTCGCTTAAAAACCTTTTCCCGGGGCCCTTTGGTTTAATTTGAAACAAAATCAAATAGTTATGGACATTTTACAGTTTTAAAAACGGTGGATGGGGTCTTTAATATAACAAAAATGTTTAAATATTTTTAAAATAATTTGTTGAAAAATTATACAATTTTAAAAACGTACATTGGCCCCAGCTTTTGTATCACTTGGGTAAAAAAAAAAAAATTAAATTTAAAAAGAAAAATTTTTATAATAAACACAAGATAATCCGTCACATCAGAAAAAAAACATTAACTGATAAAAAAATAAAAATGTGTTTAATAAGATTAAAAAGAATCCAATTCAGACTATTTGCAACAAAAAACCCAAACCTAAATGTAAATTTGTTCTAAGTTTACCTACAGGTGAATTTGGACTGGTTGAATTATTTTTTATATTTCTTAAAAAACCAATCATTTCCTAGTAATTTCAAAACCCATTGGATTTAAATTTTGTTTAAATACAAAAAAAAAATTATTTTGGGGATATTTTGCTAGAGAAATTTACGCAAGAGTTTCTAAGGAGTCGGGAAAATTTAGCCAAACTAAAGCGCAAAGCGGTGACCTTTTCCAGTCGAACAGCTAAATTATTTAATCATCGCGAACGTTCATTGAAACGTACACTGGTAGATTGATTCTCAGAGCTATAAATTAATTCATTGATTTCCCTATTATGCGCGAATTATTTTCCAATACTGTATAAGTCGATAGCTTTTAGGAATAGTTTTTTATTATCATTGAAAACGATTGGATATACATCACTAACCGAAACGTTGTGTAACAAATAACAAATAAAAACAATGGAAGTCCAAATTTAAGTATTAGTAAAACCATAACATTGTCTAACACTTTTAAGGAAACATTAAAATTGTTATCACCAATTTTAAACGCTTCAAAACACTTTTACCCCGGACTATAAAATAAGGTCAATAAAAAATTAAACATAAAGGTAACAATAGAAAATTAAAATAATTTATAGTTAAATAGGTGAGTGGGGTCTGAATATAACAAATATGTTAAATATTTAGTTGATAAATGATTTAAAAGGTTACCGGAAAATTATAGCAATTAAGACACCCACGGTCATTGGGCCTCAGCCTTCGTGGACTTCAAAGATAAAAAAAAAATTAAATGTAAAAATGAAAATAATTTTCATAATCAAATTAAAGGAATCCGTCACATTAGAAATAAACATTAAAGGGATAAGTAAATACAAAATGTGTAATTAAAAATATAGATTAAAGAAAAAGATATAAAATTTCTAGACATATTTGAACAAAAACAAAATTACCAACAAAATAAAATGTAAATTTGTTCTAAGTACCTACAATGAATAGTTGGATCGTGGTTAAATACTTTTTTTGATATTTCTTTTAAAAAAATCACCCTTAATCATTTACCGTGTAAATTGAGATGCAAAACCTATTGGATTAAATTTTGCTTTAACATACAAAATGCAAAATAATATTTATTGAAAAAGCTGCCGATAATTTTGCTAGAGGAATTTTACGTTTCAATAGTTTTTAAAAGGAGTCGCAATTTGGGAGCCATAAACATAAATTTCCAAACCGTACTCTTTTTGACAAATGCAATTTATCTGAACACCGATAAAAACTGTACGTTTAAACTAAATGCGCCGAAAAGAGAGTTCGACGACGATGTAGAATTTTGCATTACTTTAAAGCTATAAATTTATGGAATTCTTTATTTGATAATGCAGCAGTTTCTTTTGAACACTAATACTTGTATATTTTATCAAACCCAACTTACGTGCTTTTAAAAAAAGCAGGAATATCTTTTAATATTGGTCCCTTTTTTATTTAGTAATATTGTGTTTAAAAATATGGTTAAAATTTTCATATTAAAGTATATGATGTCTTAAAAAAAGCCCTTAAAAATACTTTTTAACCATCATATACGTCTACCAATTAACTTAAGCATTAAAAGGCTCATATACTTTGGTCAATCTAGACATTTAAATGTACATAAATTTACATCAAGCTAAAAGTGAGTAAAATTGTTCAAAACTTAGTTAAAAATAACATTTCAAATCCCCCATCGTTTCAGTATGTGGAAAAAAAATGACTTGAGGTCAAACGTAAAAAAAATGATTCTTTGCGATTTTCTTTAAAAAGGTAAGTTTTATCATAAAATAATCCTTAACAAAAATTGTGGAACATAAAATTAACTATAAAAAGGTATTAATATTTTTTTTTCCTAAAAGCCACCGTTCCTGAGATATAACGATTCAAAAAGCTCTAAGCGTCATTGTATGTATAAATACGTCACGTATATACATCTCTGAAGTTGTAATATGAGTACCAATATTTTTCCATCGATAATTTTTAATTACATTTAAAATATAAAATATACATAAGCATAACTATAAGAATATCAGGTAAAATAAAGATCTAAACATTAATATCGAGAATATAAACTCCCTGCTTAGATAAGTATCGATATGCATGTTTTGTTAAAAGCACTCCAAATTAAAAATAATTGAAATAAGCTTTTCTTCCCCCAACCTTAATTGCTGCTCATCAACATCTTTTTTGGGTATATTACTAAGTTCAAGTGTGGCTTGGTTATCAGCTAGACCCAAAAGATTGGGGTTGGAAGTTGGTCGATAATACATTAGAACCACCTGCGCCGGAAAAACTGCTAAACACAATTTTTTGCAACTGTTAAAGGAATGCAGTGCTAAATGTGGTTGCAAAAAAGTTGGACTGTTTTGTTCTATGGCATGCACGAATTGTCAAGGACGGTCGTGTTCTAATGTTGAATCACCAACAGCATGGGATTCGTTTGATACTGACAAACAAACATATGCGATACATCGCTATTGACGCAATTCACTTACATCCAGGATATAAAATATTAAAAGGATTTGAAAAAAAACAATATTCAATTTAACAATAAACAATTTCCTCCATATTACCATTTTTAAAAATAAAATGTTTATTCCTTTTTGTAATCGTATTTATTATTTTAAGACTGCGATGGTCAGCATTTTGATAATTTAACGTCTTGTTTTGTCTAGCTCCACCGAAATCTAACATAGCTATGGCGGCGATACAGATCTGCTAAATAGAGAGGCTTTGATACAGATATTAACAATGGAATTCTTGTCTGTACTATACATTCTTTTAAATTATTTTTAAGCAATTGAGACTTTTGGTAATATATTTATTAATCTTATAAGATCAACGATAAACTTTAATAGCTAACACTAAATTATATTATTTTTGTCAATGTTTTTTTTTGGCTTTATATTTCATATTCATTGCGTGTTGCTTAAGGTGCATCAGTGCAAATACTAATACTTGTTCATTGTGTGTTGTGTGTTAGTAATGGTGAGTTTAGAATAGTGTTTTTTAAGAAAATTATGTGTTTTTTTTTGTATAGAAAGAAAATTAAATGCATAAAATACAAAAATATCAAAAAAATCAGGTGCTGCCAGCCGTTGTGAAAATAAAAAAAAATTGTCCCAAGTAGTTTTTCTGCAAAAAATATATATACCTTGTCTAAACGACATTTTTTCTAAAAAATTGCATTTTTTATATATTAGCATATTTTTTAATCTATATGTAACAACCGAATGATTATGTAATTAGCAAGGTTATCATTTTTTATTTATAATAACATAAATATTAATCATGTAAATAAATCATGCTATAACAATGTCAGCAGATAGGTTAAACCATAACAAGTTTATATCGTAGCAAGGGCAATCGTAAGATTTTGGTACAACATCACGAAATGACCTACACTAATTTGTATAAATTATGCATTCTGAAATTAATAAAACCAGTATTGTACAGTTGTTAAAACGTATTTTACTCAACCTAGGAAACTAGGGAATAAAAGGATTAGGAGAAAACTTCCCCTAATTCCTTTCATGGTCCTTCGAACCTTAAGTCGCCAGAGGGCGTGAAATCAAAATTCTGATCCAAGAATTAAAATCCGTAACTGAAAGTGATCGTCAAAGACGATGCAAGGGAAAGTAATCATAATTACATTACAATGAAAAAAGAAGTACTTAGAAACAGCAAAGAGTTTGGCAAGAAGAAATGGAAGCAACTATTGTCAAACGCCAAAAGATTCATCGACAAGGAAAACTCCACCATATATCTTAACGACTTCAACAACAGACCAAATATGGAAAAATTAAGGAAACAATTAAATACTCCTGACTTAAAAGACTGGGCACAACTATTTTACTGTGAATATTTTCGAACAAATCCGACAAACTCTATGACGAAGTCAAAAATGATGACCTGCAAGAAAAACCGAAGGAAGAAGAAGAATCGCATAAAAAAAGAAAGCAATCTGAGAAGAAAGACTAAGAAGAAAGGACGTGATCACCCAAGAATTCATATACGTTATCCACGAAGCCGAGCAAGATCACCGAACAAACCGATTTCGCGTTACGAGTTCCTGAAAGACGATTGAGAAGCCAATGGGAACCCCCCCAGCAACTTCAAACGACATCTTAATCAATGGAAACATAAATGAAGACTATCTTGGGAAAACCCCCGGAGCAAAAGAAGAAGTAAGAAGCCATCATGGAACAATTAGATGAGAAAATAAAGGAGAAGCAAGACTAGCCAACGAAGCCCCTCTTCCGACCATCAAGATCCCAATCTTTAGCGGCCACTATGAAGAATCCTACATTCAATGATCTGTTTACCAAAATCTTTCATGAAAATAACAGCCTATCAAACGCCCAAAAGTTGCAGCACTTGAAGACACATCTCCGAGGAGAGGCCCAGAACATCATTAGACACCTCACGACTACAGATGAAAATTATCTGGCAGCCTGGGAAATTTTGAAACACCGCTATCAAAACAATCGATTAATTGTGGCGAGATTAGTGGACAAAATATGGGACTTCAAAACGATAAACGATGAATCAGCAGAAAAATTGAAGCAATTACACGATGTAGTAACCGAATGTTTAGAAGGAATTAAAAACATGGGCTACGACACGACCTCGTGGGACCCACTAATAGGAAGAATTATATGCAGGAAATGGGATTCAGAAACAAATAAACTATACGAACAAACTCTGGATGATCCACAACAAGTTCCGTCACTAGAAAACATCTTCGAATTCTTGAGAAGAAGATCACTGAACAGTCAACATGGAAAGAAGGGGCAGAAAGAGCAGTATGTCAATTATGCAAGAGAACATCCGTTATGGGCATGTAGTCAATTTGTGGCTCAATCAGTAGAAGACCGATGGGAGACTACAAGAAATAACCAGTTGTGCAGCAAATGTTTGACTTATCATCATAGAGATTATTGCAACACAGCAATCCGCTGTAGAGTTTGCCAGCAAAACCACCATACATTGCTACATCAAGATTGTCAACCAGGCACAAGACAGACCCACTTCCAGAACTCCAACTTAAGAAACAACTATCAAAGAAACAACAGTTCAAGAAATTATCATCAAGGAGCATATCACGCAGCCGAAGTGGAAGACAGTAGGCAACTTCATGTGCGAAGTATGGTGTCAAGAGTGGAGGAAGTGAAACAACTGACAAAATTTTGGGAGATAGAAGAGGTAGGAAGCCAACAGCACAGTGCTCCAGTCTACAGTTCTCCAGCTTACGCTACTCCTGTTTACCCAGCACCTGCACCAGTCTATAAAGCTCCAAGCTACAGTGCACTAGCTCCATCATACTATGCTCCAGCTCCTGCAACCTATGACCACAGGGCTGCTGATGAAGATGTTAAAGGAGAATCCAATGAAATTATCAACAAAGTACTGGAAATGGAAAAATCCACCATAAAAGAAGTCGCTAAAGAACGTTCAGCGGATAGCAAAACGATTGCGAAACATGGCTCTATCTCTAAGGAGGTTAAATCTACTTCCGGTGTAGCCAAACCGGCTGCGCGCAAGGATGCCAAAATAAATGAAGAAAAAGTTGGTGCCATTCATCAAGATGGCTGGACCCAAGAGATGAGAGCATCCGAAGACACTAATTTGTATAAATTATGCATTCTGAAATTAATAAAACCAGTATTGTACAGTTGTTAAAACGTATTTTACTCAACCTAGGAAACTAGGGAATAAAAGGATTAGGAGAAAACTTCCCCTAATTCCTTTCAACCTCCTGTCACTTAATGCTTTAAGTGCTTACGATATGGGCCTACAAAAAAATTATGTAAGGGTAAGCTGCTATTTTTGCAAACAAGACCACAGGTCGACATTAAAACTATGCCCAGAATACAATAGACAAAAAAATATTAAAGAATTAATGGCTTTTGAAAATCTTACATTCATGGAAGATAATGCAGCATGCAAGAAAAAATATATTCCAAAAGACGGTTTTGTTTATAACCCCTAACCTAAAATCAAAGAAAAATATCAGTTTTTCTCAAAGATCTTCTGACGATATCATAGAAACATTGCAAAGACGCCTACAAGCATTTAAAAATACTTCGGTGAAAAGATCCTTGCCAAAAAAAGAGTGATTCTCCAAGGATACGATAAAAAATTACATAATGAATACTTAATTTACCCGAACTCTCGGTCGGAAGGGTCTAGCAAATCTGAAAACAATAGTCAATTTTTGAATAAATAACAAAGTGAATATTCAACGCCTAGTACGAGTGCCGGTCCAAATTTTAATAACATATCTAACCCTAACAACATTAATGTGGAAACGGTCGTCAACTTTTTATTAAACACTTCGGAAGAACATCGCAGCCTCTGTAGAGGTGTTCTGATGTCCCGTCAGAGTCTGGGAGCACCTGGACCTTGACTCGGATTCAGGATAACCCTTAATTTTTTACTGCTTATCATTATTGTTTTTTTTTTTTTGATTTGGTGCTTTTATTAAAACTTCTCGATATAAATTGCTTTTAATTAATCTTTTTTAAAATCTTAAATAAGTATGCCTACTCTCACTAATAATAAATTGAATCTTAAAATCATTCAGTGAAACATAAGAAGTATAACGTCCAATCGGGAAAACCTTGTGAACCCTGTGGTAAAAGAAAAACCCCACATTATTCTGCTTAATAAAACATGGCTTAAAGATAATCAAAATTTTTCCTCAACACCTTTAATGTTATAAGGCAAGATAAAAGAGATGGTCGAGGTGGTGGTGTAGCCACATGCATTACGAAAAATATCTGTTTTAACAAGGTAAAGTCATTTAATTCAAATACTGTACAATATTTAATAATTAAAATTGGAATCCTTACCCTAATCAACATTTACGCTAGTCCTAACGCCATAACAGATAGAACATTATTGGAAGAAATGATAAGATAAGATAATGTTATAATAGGAGACTTAAATGGGCATCACCCCATCTCGGATGAAAGCCCCAGAAATACCTCTGAGAAAATTATAACCGACTTTGTACAAGATAGAGGATTGATAATTATGAACGATGGATCACATACATAGTTTCAGGGACCAGGCCACAAATCCAGTGCGGTGGATTTGGCGTTAGTGAGCGAAAGGCTGTCCTCGAGATCAACATGGTTCACCATAGAAGATTGTGGAAATAGTGACCACCTTCCCACTTGCCTTGATATCAGTATTGGGGGTGACAACCACTTTAAGAGGGTCTTTTCAAATTCATACAACTTGAGAAACTTCCATCGGGCCGACTGGGAGGCCTACTATGACAAGGTACTAATTCAAATATCTAATGATTCTCCATCATATAGATATGACAATCTCATACAAATCATGAGCTCGGCGGCTGGAAGTATGCCAAGCAGAATCTGTAGTGTAACTAAAATTGGTAACCCTGGTGGGACGAGGAATGTTCTGAATGGAAACAGGCACTTTTGAATTAAACAACAACCCAACATCGAAAACTATATCAAAGCTAAAAAAGCTATAGAATAAAAAGGGAAAATCTTTAAAAAAGAAGAGTGAAAAATTTAAAAATTTTTGTGGTACATTAAATCGTAACTCCAACATTACATATGTATGGAATAAAATTAAAATTTTTAAACACTTACTCTCTCAAGCCATACTTAATAATATGTCTGTTATTGACATAGATCCTAACTTCTAAATGATCACTCGGGACGATAATACTAACATCAAACTTTTTACCATACACGAACTGGAAGCAGCCTTGGAAGATAAAAAAATGTCAGCAACAGGTATGGATGATATTTCATACCTCATGCTTAAAAATCTACTTACTTTTAAAATCTACTACTACCTTTTAGAGCCAAACAGCTATTGTTTACTGTAATACTATACCAAGTGACTGGAAAAAATTCATTATTATAAATATCTTAAAACCCAACAAAAACCCAGATCTGCCTAAGAGCTATAGGCCAATTATCCTGTCCTCGTGCGGTATAAAGGCTTTGGAGATTATGATCAAGAATCGTTTGGATTGGTATTTAGAACACAATAATTTGTTGATAATGTTGCATATCCTTCTTCTTTCATCTTCAACGCTTTCCTCGCATCGGAGACTGTAATCAGCATATGATAATGTAAATATTTACAAGCTTTATGATAAGTTACACAAACACAAAATTCCTGTGGAAATAAACAATCTCATCCACCAGTTTCCAAGACTACGTCTGTTATATAACAGAGGGAATGACGGAGCTTTTCTAGGCCCGGTTCTTACTACAAGGGGTCTCCCCCAAGGGTCACCCTTGAGTACCATACTCTTTATTTATATATATATATATATATATATATATATATATATATATATATATATATATATATATATATATATATATATATATATATATATATATATATATATATATATATATATATATATATCTCCTAAATATAAAACTACACAAAACAAAAATTTACTTACAATTATTGTTATTAAAATACCGACAACATCACAAAACAAGAATTTTACAAGACCACGTTCGATTTAGTTTTAACAGTATGGATTACATTTCAAGATTAAAATGAACACACGAGAGGTAAATTCTCAAATGTAAAAAGAATCTTTACTATTTTTTATTTCCTAAAATAATATCGGTGTGGAGTATTTCAGAAGATTGAAACTATCCTTTAATGATAAATTTAATACTGTTAAAAGTTCTAACATTGATAAGTTCAATAATTTAAGGCATTATCATGATGAAAATTATAAACTTTTCTTAAATAATGATAAATGGTTTACCAATATTTCGGATGTGGATATTCCGCGAGATATTGCCGATTTTTTTTCTTTAGGTCCAAAGTTTGGATATCTCCGGTAGCACAACATCTAAATATAAATAAGTTTTTTGGGTGATATTGAGGATATTATTTCGACGTACCTGAAAACTGTCAAAAATGTTCTTAGAGCTCGTGTTACCAACAACATTACTAATTTTAATGCTAGGTCCAAATCAAATAAGGTCACTCCTATTCAAACTGCGTTGTTTAAAACAAAACAATTTCTAAAAGGACATCCTGAATTATGCATATTACAAGCTGATAAGGGTGGTTGTACTGTTGCTATGAACCAAACTGACTATAACTCCAAGGTCGTTGACTTACTCAGTGACAGAGAAACCTATGTAAAAATGAAAGAGACCCTACACCACAAAACCAAAGGACTCTAAATAGATTAATTAAATCATTAAAAACACAAGAGCAGCTAAGTGAGGCGAAAGCTAAAGATCTCACAGTCTACAATTCTGTTATTTCTAGTTTGTATTGCTTACCCAAGATACATAAATCGAACACGCCATTACGTCCGATAGTAAGTTGTGTAGGTTCTGGTAATTACAACATTTCAATGTTCTTGTCCACTATTTTAACAAATGCTCTTGCTGACAGAACTGACTACAACGTACGTGACACTTTTTCCTTCGTAAATTCAATCCAAGGCATTACCTTACCACAAGACTATGTACTAGTTTCATTCGATGTTGTGTCACTATTCACCAATATACCGTATCAACTTATTGTGGAACTCTTGGAGGTAGACTGGGATATTATATCTTTGCATACGCCTTTAACACGACAAAAATTTTTTACACTCATAACGTTTATCTGCCAAAATTGCTATTTATCTTTTAATAATGAATATTACCACCAAATATTCGGAACACCTATGGGATCTCCGATTAGTCCTATTCTGGCACAAGTAGTCATGGATTACATTTTGGACAAAATTTTAGCCAAACTCTCTTACCGGCTGCCATTCTTATATAAGTTTGTTGATGATCTTGTGACCGCAGTTCCGAAGAATGAGATTGACAGTACGCTACACATTTTCAACTCTATCAATCAGCATATTCAGTTTACGATCGAAAAAGAAAAAACAACAGTGTTCCATTTTAAATTGGTATCAAAAACCAACCGCATCGGGGCGTTACATAAATTATAATTCTAACCATCCCCAAAATCAAAAATATAATACTGTCATCGCCATGAAGAACAGAGTTACTCATATTTCTGACAACAGATTTTTGAAAGAAAATCTTGATAAACTTATGAAGATATTTTTGAACAACGGATATCCCAGAAACATATTATCCAAATTAATATATAACACTAATCCTTATGACTGGCCCAACAGACGATAACCCTCCTCAAACCATCAAATATAAAAAACTTCCTTACATCCAGGGACTAACGCATAATGTAATAAAAAACTTTAGTAATGTTACAAACTTAAAAATTGCGAAGTATAACTTATTAAAAATTGGTGACATTTTCTCAAAAATGAAAGACTTTGCATAATTCGAATATTGTTTACAAAATTCCATGTTTGGGATGTAACAAATGTTATGTAGGCCAGATATCGCAAAGTTTAAAATCACGGATAACACAACATAAAAGTGATTGTCGAATTGCAAAACGTTCTTGTGCTTTGGCTTGTCACTTTCAGGATCTTGATCACAATTTTGATTATCAAAATACTAAAATTTTGGACCGGGAGACGAATTATCGAAACGAATGTTTTTAGAGATGACCCACATCAGTAAAGAGCCTAACCGATCAGTTCTAGATCCGATATTGACCAGTTAAGTGTCATTTACTGCAATATTTTGAAACAGTATTATTATGTGTCCGCCATTTTGGTTTTTGTACATTTCTCAACCTGTTTATTTTGTTAGAACTGTGTCTTAAATATTTCTGTATGTATAGATGTTTTTGTATAGTTTTTATGGGATTTTAAGTGTTTTTGTCAGTTTTTTTTACCGATATTATTTTAGGAAATAAAAAATAGTAAAGATTCTTTTTACATTTTCAGAATTCACCTCTCGTGTGTTCATTTTAATCTTAAATGTAATCCATACTGTTAAAACTAAATCGAACGTGGTCTTGTAAAATTTTGTTTTGTAATGTTGTCGGTATTTTAATAACAATAATTGTAAGTAAATTTTTGTTTTGTGTTTTTATATTTAAATTTTTTGTTAACGAATGTTTTGATTAAAAAAAATGTGTGAAGGAAGATTAAATGTTTTTCTGATCATTTAACCATAACAGACGCATTCCTATTTGTTGCTGTAATTTATTAGTACTCAAAAGAATAATTATATTTATATATATAATATATATATATATATATATATATATATATATATATATATATATATATATATATATATATATATTATATATATATTATATATATATATATATATTTTATATATATATATATATATATATATATATATATATATATATATATATATATATATGATTTTTAATAAGATTTTGGGAATGTAACACAATGGCTATGCCTTTTGTTGATCACCCAGGGGCAAACATGAAGGCTATGACCACCCAGATAAATGAGTCTCTGAATAACATTGTGCAGTCTCTAAACGAGATTAAATTATCTCTGCCACCAGAAAAATGCGAAGCAATTTGGTTTTCCAGAGGCAGAAGATATAATAACCCTCCTCCTATTCTAATTAATAACCAAACCATTGAATTCAAACAACAGGTTAAATACCTTGAAATTGTCTTTCAAAACCATCTTAAAGGGGATAAACATATTGACTACATTACCAATCAGGCCAAAAAGGCCTACATAAAATCCTTTATACCCCTCTTAAAATTATAAACCTTGGTATACAGAAGGGCGATCTACTAATCAAAGAAAAATTTTTATAATCAACCGAAAAATTTAAACAAAATTATACCTTCGTTTTCACATATGCGTCAAAAGCTCAAAATACAACTGGATACGAAATAACCATTCCTCAGTTAAACTACAATTTCTCCTCAAAACTACCGGATTTTTTGTCAATCTGTTAGTCTAAGATTATCGCCATTCACGAAGCCACAAAAGTCATTATTAAAAAGTCCATCAAGAATGCAATCATCTTCTCTGATTCAAAAAGCACAATTCAGAAGATTAGTGGTAACCTCCACTCGGCTGCAGCTGATTTTTGGACCTTAAGAACGAAACGACTTATTTTATTGGCTAACGGGAATGGTTTGAATGTTAGGCTTGCCTGCATCCCGGGACATTCTGAAATACCTGGTAACGATAAAGCTGACAAACTTGCCAACATAGGTAGAATTTTAAGAATCCCCAAATCAATGCCTTTTGATGCTATCGAGGTTTATAATCTCATAAAAGCAAAATTATCACACCAATTTAACAATAATTGAAAAAACATAATGAGAGTGAAAAAGTATAAATATCAACAAGTACAATCTGTATTCCCGACCAAAAAGTGGTTCACAAAGGTACCCAATATGGATCGAAGACACATAACAACAATAATACGAATCAGAACCGGACACTGCATAACCAAAGAGCACCTATTTAAATTAAATATTACAGATGATCCTCTTTGCGATTGTGAACAGGTAGAAACAATTAACCACATTTTTTTCGAATGCCCCATTAATGTTATTCCAGGTTGGAACCCATATGAAGAGTTTTTTAAATTAAAATTATCAGCCCCCATATCAATATCGTCAATACTCGAAAAACCAAATAAAAACACAATAAAAATCATCATGCACTTCATTAATCATAATAGAATAAAACTATAATGCTCAACTTTCTAATTCTTTCCTTTCAGATCACATTTTGCCTCCCGCTTGTCTGTCTTTTGTCTTTTATGTTACCAACATGCCGGTGTATAATTTCACTTAACCACGATCACTTCTATTGCCTTTGCACAGATATAAACGCTTGAATCTTTCTGCCTGCTTTCAGTATTACTTATGGATAGACTCACAACACTATAATTGCCCATAGACAAAGACACCTGTTCGGGGGTCCTGGAATGGTACTGCCAGACAACACCAAGATCGCCACCACATAGAGCTGGCAAACTGTAACAGTATCCAGTAGTTATTACATGGAATTATTTGAATCCTTTTGTTTTTGAAAATAATAGATGGATAATAAACAGCAGTAAGTAATAAAACAATGGAAAAAAATAGTTTTACTAATATGTAATCAATTAAAACATCAATTTTCTAGTAAAAATTAAGCAAACATTTTGTCTACCCTAGATGTTTCTACCTAAATATATCAATAAATTTAGTGGGCGTGAATTATATTAGAGAACCTGTTAAAAACCCAAATTTAAGGGAGTTCTCCAGTATTGGTCATTTGAGCTATCTGTTGAGCTGCTTGTTTTTGAAGAAAATTATATAAAATTACTTTTGAAGTGCCAAAACTATTTATTTTTTTCATATTGTGTGCAAGGTAATTATTTTTTAAATATTTTTTATGCTTAATGGATTTTAAACGCAAAATTCCGAACTAAGGTATTTCTTGTTATCTAGTTGCCATGAAATGCTTAATAATGTGCTATATTGTCAAGTTTTTTTCATTTTTTACTCTTTGTTAAATTTAACAATTATTAAGTTCATTGCTTACTCTTACAACGCGTTCATTACTGGGTCGTTCGTATTTAAAAAAAGCAAAATCAGCCAACATATTTTAATCAAACAAGCGAAAGTAAAACGTTGTAACAAAATACGAGTATATTTATTTATAATAAGATAATTTATTATTTATGTAGCGACCCTTTAAGTGAAGCTAATTGCCTAGTAAATGATTAAAATAATAAATTTAATGTCCAGTTTATTTTTAGCTCCTTCTAGTTACCCTGTGGAAAAAGTCTGATAAATCCAAAAAAATACAATGTTTGATTAGAAATTATGATAAACTATTGTGATTTTAAAACAGCAATTCCTGATGCTTACAGATTGACGAAAAAAATAATGGATTCATGTTTTTTGTATAGTTTTGGAAAAATGGCAAGAAAAGCAAAATAAAGTATCAGCAGTTCCTACTTATTGTTTTGCTAAAGAGATTACTGATGAATTCATAATGTTTTTTATGAGAATTTATCAGTTTAGTTATGATAAAATTTCTATCTACATTTTTCGATTCAGATAGACCTATTAGGATTCGTATTGGAACCTAACATTTTTTATCAGGCTTTTTTTACAGGGTAAATACGTTCGTTCCATGTTTTCATGCTATAACAGATATCACTTAAAAATAGCAATTTTTAAGTGATATCTTATTATAAGATTAGGTATATTGATTTAAATTACTTCTTTAATAGCAATATAATTATTATATTGGAATATGTTTTAGATTTTCCCTGAGGGCAAAAGTTGGTCTTGAGCGTTAAACTAACTTATTTACCACTGATTTATCTTTGTAATAAACTGGTATGTAAAGTATCCTAAATATAGGTTTTAGGAGTGGCGTATTTTCTTACAAGTCCGCTTTTAAGTAAATAAATCCTTTAATATCGTATGGAAACTGTTCGCTATAACCTATAATTACCGATGGTCAGTGTCTTTTTTAAAGTGGTAAATAAATGACACCGCCCTGGAATAACAAATGCCAAAGGTATATTTGGTAAAAATTATATTATAATGTTATATTATTATGATACATGTAAAAAATATCATCTTCCAATTCGTTTAAAAATAATAGCTGTGTTGCGAAAATTTTGATAAATGGTTAAAGTTAATAATTATACATTTATACATTAAAGATTAAGGAACACCTTAATGGTCCCATCAGCACTATCATTGGTTACTTTTATTTTCAACTTTAACGATAAAACTAAACACCATAAATGTAAACCAAAAAGCCCTCAACCCTTTTAAAAGAGTTAACGAACTCTCTTTTCACTTGTCGTCGCAGGACAACATTCTCTTTACTTTAAACATTAATAAATCTTGGTGTTATAAAAACAGTTCCAAATACTTAGTTATTAGGTCCATTAATAAAAATTATTTAAGGCAGGTACACTAATTCATAAACCATTTCTTGATCTATTCTACACTGAACGTAACCTAAACATAGTTGTTCAACCCCAGCATCCTGGAGATACGTGATCATGCGTTCAACGCATGAAGTCATCTAGGTCTAACTTTTAACTTTTGTGATCATAAATGAGTATCCACGAAATTATAGAACCTCATCTTTTACCATAGCTTTAAATATTTCAAATTCAATTTTTTTAGCAAACTATCGCTCCACTACCTGCAGCCAGATTAACAATAGACTACACTGAGAACGCCGGAATTATCTTTTGCTATAGTCTCCCAGGTGTCCTGAGTTATCTTCGGTTAAACCGAAAGTGTAAAGTTTTGTATTATTTAATCAATAAAAGCGTTTCCTTATAACGGGTGCTATACCTAAATTTCAAAAATTAATTCTAATAAATAAAAAAGTTATGGGCTGTTACATGACCGCTGTGTTACCCGGTATAGTATAGACAAGTAAAGTACACAAAACAAACCATGTGACGATTTATAATATTGTCATGTATGTCAAGATGGTTACTATAACCGAAATATGTCTCGAAAAAAATTAAAGAAAAATTATTAATTTTCACAATTTAATAACAAAACGATCGCCAAAAAATATTGTAACTAACTTGGGTAGTAATGGCCGATTAATAATCTCAATACTTAACGGGCTAGCTAGGCTCGCGCGTTAATTGTCCTCGATCATTATTTGCTTTTATTAATACCCTTGTTTGGTACATAGCTATTTTTACTGTGCGTTTTGATTTTTATATCACAATACAGATTATCTTATAACTTATGGGTTATAAACACTTGGAAATACTAAACAATAAAATAGACCTATTAGACTTTTTTTTATTTTCCAAAATGTTACTTGGACAAGAGATCCATACCTACAAAGTATATATTAAAAGGTAAGACGGCATAAAGAGCCATTAATTACAAAAGAATGCAAAATCTTTATCTTTAAAAACTGGTAAGTGTAATAAATTTCACAACTTCTAATGCATATTTGAAAAGATATACCTCCATAATATTTCATTATTCAAAATATGAAGTTTTAAACTTGACAAAACAAATACTTTTTTTAACAAGTTTAATAAACTTTTAAAATAAAATTTAACAAACATCAAAACCAGAGTACAATCGTACAGATATTTATTATTTCAAATTTTCTTTGGAAATTGTTGTTTTCGTTACTTTTTAACCTTTAGTTACCAAAGCCAGCACAAATGTACCTTGCAACCTGATGTTGCTACGTATTATTAGTATACTTTTAAGAACTCCCTGGTTTTTTTAAGTATTCCTCTAATAGGAGCAAATTTATACTGGTTGTAGTTGCAAATTAATTTTTTAACTTATTTATTTTATAACATGATAAGCTACCTGTTTAACAGTATTCTCAGGTTATGTGGCAGTTAAACTAAGCATATTAAACTTTCTAATTTTATGAAAACACGGTAGTTCATACATTGGTGGATTTGTATGTGCCCGTGGGGTCGATGCTTGGCTTCACGGAAGACAACAGACATAATGCATGTTTATTATTAGTTATATTAAAATTGCATGTGAACTGTTGCTGCTGTTTTGTAGAATTTACGAGTTAGAGTGATTCATGTCGCAAAAAATTTAATTAAATGTATCAAAGAAAACAGATCTTGTGTATAAATAAATGTGTAATAAAGACATAACGTAGCATAAACGGACTCTGAGTGTTTCAAATGTAAAGTAAACTTTAAGACTTAAGTTTTTAAGTCTGACATTTTGGAGGTATCTAATTATTATTTATTAATTAAAATTATTACTTATTTTGCGTTTAGGCTGACATTGATGAAAATGTTTAATCCGGTAACAATGACCCTTCATATGTTACTAAAAGTTGAACCATTTGGAACAAAATCTGCCCTGAGCCTACACGAATACACAAAAACTTTTAGGCATAAACTGTGGATTGACTTCTGCTTTATATACTATTACCCCTATTCAATTTCTTTAAATTGTTGAAATGAAATAGTTTAAATTATATTTAAGTGTACCAACATGGAAACCTAATAATATTTTAAGGCATAAAATATTAAAAACCTATATGTAGATTTCTAGATTATATTGAAATGTATGTTGTTTTTGGTATTTTTATCATACTTTAACCTGTAGAGGCAAAGAAAGATTTTCTTCCTATGGACAAAAAATCAATTATTTACAAGACCTATATTGCCTGTTTTAATCACACGTGACAAGTTTTTCGTTTTATAGGATATAGGATACAAAATATGTAGGACAACCAGAACGAAATGCTGAAAATGGAATAGGTTAGCTACAATTTAAAATATATTTAAAAAACTTATATATAGCATTAAAAAAAAACTAGAAGCTTGTAAATGAAATGTTCCTTTTAAGAATATGTAAAATCACAGTTAAACATGGGATTGAAATTTGGGCCCGGTAAAAAGCTAAAAATCTTAAAAAATTCTGCAATAGATAAAAACGTAAAAATATATAGTTAATTTATGATACCTTTAAGTTTGCTGCACCATGATAAAAAACAATAAATATTGACACCTAAAATTTATAAAAAGATATGTTTTGTGCTCTAGAAGTATGTGTGATGAATGTTAACTCCTTGTCTATCGTGATTAATATTTAGCTAAGGAAACAATATTTGCTTGTTGAGAAAATATGAACTACGATAGGAAAATAGATTCCTATTATGCGGGGCGTCTTAAAAATGCAAATACATAAAATAAAACAAGAGTAAACAGTCATTTTTTGGCCGTTTAACGTGAAAGAATAAATAAAAAACTTACTCCAAATTTACTTCTATTCATAATTTTGAACTTACTAAAGAAAATTTAAAATTATAAAAAGTAAAAAAAATAACATTTTGCTAGAACGCATTTTACTGCTTTTAATTGATTATTACTTTTACATTACTAAACATTAATAAGAATAAAATTTACAATAAAAAGCATGTACAGGGTGGGCCAAATTGGGCACTTTTAAAGGAAAACTCCCATTTTTAAAGGAGATAGATGAAAACTAATGTCGGTATCTGGAGCTCAATTTTCGTCAATAACATAATGGTAAAAACCGCACATCGATATGTGTTACCATTTCTGAGTTACAGGGTGTTATTCAAAAAAAGTGCATTTTTTAAAAATCGTTGTACCTTTTTTGCTATGGAAAATTTTCAGTTTCTGTAAAAACATTTCCAAAGCAACTTTTTACGTAAAAGTTAATGGTGTAAATATATTTTTTTTACAATCAATAGTTTAATAGTTATTAACAGAAAAATCGATGTTTTATATGGGACACCCTGTATATTTTTGAATAATTGAAAATAACTTTAAATTACCTTTCCAAAAATATAGCACACTTAATATTTTATTAAATGAAACTTATATTTACAATGAATGATGTCGAATTTTATAAGAATGTAAACTATATTTAGAATAAGATTAACAAATAAAATATAAAAAACAACAATAAAAAGTAATAAACCAGCGCAAGAGATTTAGCTACAGGAGATGTTCGAATTGTCGACCGGTCTCTCTTATGCACAAACGGCACCGTTTTCGGACATTTCTTGCAGAGTTCATCAATTTAAGAGGGGTGAGAGATACAAACCCTTGCACAACCGCTACTTCTAATTCTCGTCTAGAATGTATAGGTAATTTAAAAATAAGGTCCTTCCGTCTTCCCCAAAGATAAAAATCCATGGGCGTTAAGTCCGGTGACCTCGTTGGCCAACGTATGGGACCTTGGTTAGCTATCCAATTATTGTCAAAGTTATCTGCTAAAAAATTACTAATAATTTCAGCGTTGTGAGGCGGTGCCCCGTCTTGCTGGAAAAATATGTTTCCAAATTCCATTAGAGGAAGATCATCAATGAAGGGTTCTATTTGTTGCCTTAAAATTTGCAAATATCGTTAAGAGGTGAGAGTACCATCATAAATTAACGGGCCAATAATCCTACCTCTAAAAGTACCTGCCCAGACACTTAACCCAAATCTTCCTTGGTTTCATAGCTCGACTACTGAATGAGGGTTTTGTTGCGCCCAAGTATACGAGTTATAGCGGTTAAAAATACCCGCCCCACTGCTTATAAATCGCGACGTTACATTCCAAAACAACAGGAAATCTAGCGCGCAAAACTCGGTTACATTTTTTCCAGGAAACTATCATAAAAATCTATAGATTATAAAATCTCCATGTCTTAATATGATAATTTTTTATATTGTATGGTTTATATTATATATATATATATATATATATATATATATATATATATATATATATATATATATATATATATATATATATATATATATATATATATATATATATATATATATATATATATATATATATATATATATATATATATATATATATATATATATATATATATATATATATATATATATATATATATATATATATATATATATATAATATATCTATTTATATATCACATTTTTGTTGCTATGATATAGCAAAAATATTAAAAAGCAAAATACGTTTATTTCAATATTTCAATTCAATCACTAAATAAAATAAGGTACAAACTGTATTCCTTTCGGTATCTCTTAAATTAATGATCTTCGGTTTATTCAAGGCTCTTAAAGATACAAATTTGCACGTTTTTTGTTTTAATTGGCCTTTTTAGTAAATTAGATTTAGCGCGTTAATAATAAAATAACAAATAATAAATAATGTCATTTGTTGTAGTTCTACATCAAATACATTGATAACTTAAAACAGCATAAAAGATTAATCTTTTACACAATATATGCTAACTATATATTTTTTTATTTAAGCTTTTTGATATGTGTTCTTACAAAACGGATTAAAATTGTTGACTTTAATATTAAAGCTTTAGAACATTTTATTGTCTCTATTTATTTTTGGTTATTTAGTTAAAACTGGTTCTGGAATTTACAGAGAAGTAATAATAGGGCCTATATACGTAGCTTATTTTAAAACAAACGATAATTATTTAAAACCGAAGAGCTTTTCAACTTAAATGTTTAACAAGTGAAAGGCGATATATTTATCTAATTACGACGCTAAAAACATAATCCGCTTAACAAAAGCTTTTAAAAGCTTACGGCAACAGCCACCTTTTCATAAATACTAGTGGTTTTTGGTACGCTGGATAATAACAAAACGCTTGAAAGCATTTTTCATGATAAAACTCGATTTAAAAGGTCACTTTGATTATATGTTTTCAGGCCTGTATTTATGTATACCTGTAACGCATGTTAGTAATAAATTAGAACGGGTAACACGTCAAATAAAAAGTTTTCGTGCTGTAACAAAAACACGATATCCTATTTTTTATAAAATGTTAAAAGAACATAATGTAATTTATTATATTGCAAAATATTTAATAACGTACATTTTTGTTAAAGGTAGGTGTGAGTAGTGTGGATTGTAATTTCCATTTCGTTAAATTACACAAAAAATTATTATAAATTTAATTTGTTATTCTATTTTTTAAGCCTATAAGTACACAGGGTGTCCGGAAAATGTGAAGAGTAGATGGGAAAAATAATAAGTCAATTTTTGGGACAAGATAACTTAATCAATAAAAAATATTGGCTATGTTGGTTGGATTTATTGGTATAGCAAATAAACCCTTACAAAAAAGTTACGAAATATATGCACCGACGTAAAATCCATGGGCGAGCGTGTGTGAGAATAACGCTGAGGTTCTAGTTTTATTGCTGATGGTCTACCCCTTTTGGCGTCGCGTAGCAACTTATTAATTCCTGTAAAACTGCTTATTATTATTTTTTTTAGTAAATATTTACTGAATCATTGATTGATTTTAGAGATAAATAAACGTTAATGTAATTTTGGAAAAAAACGACTAACGCGGATAACAAAAAAGCAGTTAATAAACCCAAAGGAAGCCAAAGAAAGCAAAATAACAAACACTAAAGAAAAACAAAAATGATATAAATAAAGTAGTATGTTGAAATCTTTAAAACAATCTACTTTTTAAACTTTTTGTCTTAATAAGGTATAGGTGTTGAGCTTAGGAAAACCCTTAAACCCGAAAGATTGTGAAACCTTATCATTTTCCCCCATAAAAACAAGCATAAGGATGTTTAAAAAATTTAAAAAAAATCGTTGCTATTACTCTCACATTAAATAAAGTAAATAATTTTATAGGTGGATGCCAGTTAAATTTTATTCTTTTAAAATATTCTTTAATTACACTGTATAATTTTGACAGAAAAATTATTTTTATTTCAAATTACCTATTATGTAACATTCATCGTTTTTTTCGTCGACTATTCGTATGTGTTCCTTATAATTACAAGAAAATAATACTTAAAACTGCTTCTTTTCTTGTAAACATAAAGTCAACTTATTTACGAAACCTTTCCATTTTTTTATGCAAGAAATTATAAATGCTGATAGTAAATAGTTATGACTGTTGCAGAAACATCTCTGGCAACATGAAAGCTATTTTGCCATAGCCATAAGTCAGTAGGCTATCAGTCTTCTATCATTTTTAATAAAAAAATCTTTTCTAATCAGTAAAATTATTAAATAAATATTAGTAGTTTAGACAAAGAGGACGCTGGAACAATAATAAAATTCAATTTTCTCTGCGAAAGAAGGTCCAAAAAACATCCAAATTTTGACTATTCATCTTCAAATTTTGTGCGCCTTCGTCTGGTCTCATCAGCATTTCGGTAGGAATCCTCCTTGAGCCATTCGAGTCGAAAAAAGCCCGCGTCACAAAACTTAAATAAAATAGTCCAATTTTTCTCAGCGAAAAAAGGGGTCAATAAACATCCAAAATTTTGAATATTTATTTTCAAATTTTGTCCGCTTGATCCTTGTCCCATCAGCATTTGGTTAAGAATCCTCCGTGAGCCATCCTTTTCAAAAAAAAAAAAATGGTTTGCCAAAAAAATAAACCCCAAACTAGGAATAGCCAACGTTTTTGGCAGGTCCGGTTCCGAACGTGAAAGGTGTTTTGCGTAAGATGGTTTCCGCCTAGATGGTTGGTCCAATAGCGACCGAAAACAATTTTTGGAAGGCAATTTGGGGAAGGTAATTTGGCGAAGGACCTTGATTTTTGGACGAACGCAAAAGATGGTTTGTCAAACGACGTTGGGCAAACGTAGTTTGGTGTTTTAAAAGGTGGAATTTTGTTATTTGTTTTTTAAAATATTTTGTTTCATTCACTTTTTAAATTAACATTTACGATCAAGCCTGTAATAGGATATACATTTTTTTTTGAAAGTGAAAGGTATGAACTTGAATAATATTGAAAGAAGGTATAAAAAGCATGGTTTCGTTGAGATTTTTATATTTTTATAGTATCAGTTTAAGAAACATATTATATATATTGATAAGCATTATTTTACATATTTTATAGAACTAAATTGATTTAGATTATATATTTTAGAAAATGGATTTAAACAAAATTAATGAACGTCGCTCTACTAATCTAAAAAATAACTGTACAGAGTGTTCTATTTTCGTGTGTTTTACGGGGTTTCTCGCTTATGAGTGAAGTTACAAAGATGCGGTTTTCGCGACACCGTGCTACTTTTTTGTCAAACGAAAGATGCCGCAAACAGATTTGTCCTAGCCCCCTTAGTTTCTTCGCTACGGGGTGATTTTAAAAAAGTTGTATTTTCGGTTACTCCTCGTATCTCAGGTATCTGATAACTTATCGTAAAGATAAAAACGGGCCCTTTATAACTTTTTACGCAGAATACAGTGGCGTACTTGAAATTTTTCTCGGATTTACTTTCTTTGAGATATTAGCCAAAGTTGCACTTTTTTAAATGGAACACCCCGTATATTTTTTCGTCATATTATTTGCCACACTGAGGGCTTTCTAAAAATATAATGTAGTCGAAACTTATTTTTATAAACAGCATGAAAACATGCAATTATTTACTTTTTAACATAGGCGGTTTTGGTTTAAATTAATGACAGTCGAATTAATCAACGTCAAATGCCTTCTCGCACCAAAAAATAATCTAGTAATATAAACATTTATTAACAAGACAACCTAATGGATAAAAATAACAATTTTATGCTAGAATTGTTCTTAGCCTTTAAAGACAAACTTAACTACTAATTTTATAAATACTGTTCGAATTGGTGACCATGATGTCTTATGCATTGTTGGCATAGCGTCTGTTTCCGTGGCCTCTCTTAATTCCTTAATTGTTTCATACCTCCTCGAGTATATTTTACCTTCTAAATATCCCCACAAAAAATAATCTAAAACTGAGTGGTCCGGAGACCGTGGTGGCCATCAAATAGGTCCGTGCGTGGCTATAAATCGATTAGGAAAGTGCTGTTCCAACCAGTGTTCTATCACGTGAGAGTTGTGAGCCGGAGCTCCATCTTGTTGGAAATAGATGTCATTTACTTGAACCAAGGGAATATCTTCCATAATAGTCATTGCTTTTTCTTGAAGAATTTGTATGTATCTATCAGAATTCAAATATCCTTGGTAAATACAATATTCAATTCTTCTTCCCAAAATGAAACAAGAAACATTGAATCCAAACCTTCCCTGGCGTTCCCTGGGAAAAATAACGTGTTCATTTTCCTGGCTCCAAAACCTTGAGTTATTCCTATTGAGGATACCCGCACTGGTAAAATGGGCTTCGTCCGACCAAATGATCTTCCTTTCAAAATTATTCTGCCTTTCACACATATTGAGAAACCAGTTACAAAACTCCACTCTCCGCTCAGGATCGCCAGGATGAAGATTGTGCACAAGTTTATACTTGTAAGGTTTGAATTAATGTCGTTTCAATATTTTTTCGACTTTTGTTTTGGATACTCCGATATTTTCTTCTATTTACCTGCAAGATGTCCCTGGGGTATTTTCAACTGATGCCAAAACATTTATTTCAGCTACTTCATTATCTTTACTATAATTTTTCGGCCTAGGTTTATTAAATGACCATTTACATTGTTTTGTATTTTACGAAATATGCGCCTATCAGGCTGTCTTCTTTCAGGATATCTATATAGAAATCGAGAAAAAAGTCAAATTTGAAAAAAATATTATTCGTTCTTCTAACGTACCTATTTAGATAAAGCTCCGCCGCCTCATCGACCTCTTCGTTGGATAATATGAAACATCTATTCACATCATAATTTTCAAAATGTTCAAAATTTTGGTTTTGTGCCATATTTTTAAATAAATGATAACGATTATCTAGGAACTAGCATTAAAAAATTCAATAGCAATCATTTGACGTTGATTAATTTGACTGTCATTAATTTAAACCACAGCCGCCTATGTTAAAAAGTAAATAATTGCATGTTTTCATGCTGTTTATAAAAATAAGTTTCGACTATATTATATTTTTAGAAAGCCCTCAGTGTGGCAAATATTATGACGAAAAAATATACGGGGTGTTCCATTTAAAAAGTGCAACTTTGGCTAATATCTGAAAGAAAGTAAGTCCGAGAAAAATTTCAAGTACGCCACTGTATTCTGCGTAAAAAGTTCTATAAGGGCCCGTTTTTATCTTTTCGATAAGTTATCAGATACCTGAGATACGAGGGGTAACGGAAAATACAACTTTTTTAAAATCACCCTGTAGCGAAGAAACTAAGGGGGCTAGGACAAATCTGTTTGCGGCATCTTTCGTTGGACAAAAAAGTAGCACGGTGTCGCGAAAACCGCATCTTTGTAACTTCACTCATAGGCGAGAAACTCCGTAAAACACACGAAAATAGGACACCCTGTACAAACAAGGCCAATCGCAGATCTCTGGCGCCGGACAAGCAAACATTATTGCTGCACGAACCCCCGATGACGTAGTAAAGCTACACAAGATCTTAATCCAATCAAAGCTTGACTTTTCATCGCGTACCGAATGGTCGAGAAACAAGTGCGTTAAAGGCTAAGCCATCGGCTCCTTGCGGCACAAGAAAGAGTGAAATGAGAAAGAGAATTGCATAGCTTGGGATGGACGGCGATCGGTCGACGTAGGAAGTACAACAGTCTGAATGGTTAAGTAAACCCGCTGTCCAAAGCTTTTTTTCCTTTGATAGAAACATATTTTTTTTAGTAGGAAAGTCTGCGTGGATGAAGAAACTCGTTGTCGGAAGTGTTAAACCTTAAGATATGATAACGTAAAATTCTCTTTCATTTCGGGAATAATTACCAAAATCTTCTTTTAGATGTTGATAGAAAAATGATACATTTTTTTATGGTAATATGCATTACCTTCTATGTGTTTAAATCAAGAAATTTGGCTAACATATTTCTTTCTTTAAACAGTTCACATCTTAAAAAGTTTTGGTACAAAGTTGTACATTTTTCCGAGCTAGTTGGGCTATTCCAAAAATTTCTCTTTGTCACATGTAGCGTGACATACTCTTCTTAAAGTTCAAAGGTAACAAAGTAGAAAGGTGTGTAAGAAAAGTGATTTGGGACAATTAAACAATTTATGCAAAAAAATTATTAATTTTTTGAACCTATCAAACCAGAGAACCCCCTTAAAATTGCCTGTGTCCATATATATAGTACACATGGAAGTAAAATTTTTAAGACATCTTTTTACAATAAGTGTTAGTAACAGTATCCAGGTATCACTTGTTTAAACAGATTTGTATAAAAAAGCCTGTACAGTTTTGTTGGCATTTATGGAAATTATTATTGTACTTGCAATTTTTAAAATTGTCTTAACACTTAATCCTAATTTAGCTTTTTAACAAACTTTATGACCCGATTTGAGGCAAAGCCCTAAATAACATACTTAAAACATATCTTATAATACTAAAATACTTATGTAGATTATATACATACAGGGTGTCTTAGAAAAAATCCCCACCATTCAGGGGTAGACTCTACCACCTAAAATATAACGAAAATCACTCATGTTAAAATTTCGAAAAATGTTTCCCTATGAAATTATAGTCATTTTGAATATTGAAATCAGGCAATGTTCTTTAGTCAAATAGTTCACTTGGATTAATTAATTTAAATCTTGTCACCATGGATAAAGACAGAATAGTAAATTTCGAACGTCAAAGTGAATCCTAGGTCCCCGGATCTCAACCCAATAGACTTTTGGCTTTTGGGTTATCTGACATGCGGTTTACCATGTCCTACCCAACAGTGAAGATAATGTTATTGTTCGCATTTATGGAGCTCCAACACAAATTAAAACCGAAACAATAAGCTGTGTAGAAAACAATTTTACTCGCTGTTTGCACCCATGCATTAAACAAAATGGTGAGCATTTCAAACACTTGCCTTTGTAAATCTAAATGTTTTCGGATATATTATGTGTTTAATTAATAAATAATTTAAATTTGCATATTGGATTTGATTTACGAAAATTACTTTATTTCATTATTCAAGATGGCCATAATTTTATAAGAAGACATTTTTTGAAGTTTTGACATAAGTTATTTTTGTCTTATTTTTGGTCGTAGAGTCTGCCCTCAAATGATGGGGAATATTTTTTGGGATACTCTGTATAATGTATTCACAATTAACCTGCTACTGCTTTGGGCAATTCTATTGATAACTTTTTATTCATCCTTTTACTTTCCCAAAAAATATATATTTGCGTCGTTCACTGAAGTTCTTAATAGTTAGAAAAAGTAAAAACAGAAGAAAACTTCACTATTAACACTGTTATGCTCTTAATTGCATACCTATGCATTTAGACTGAATTAATAAATTAAATTAAAAAAGTTATACTATTTTTATATAAAAAGACATGAGTGTATAAGATTTAAATGAGCAAATTACGAATAATATGCGAATAAAAAAGTATTTATATTTTATATAAATACATTTCAATAAAGTTTAATTTACAAATTAAATATGTGTTACTAATTGACCTTTTAAACTGTAAATATGGATGGGGAAGATTTTATAATTTTACTAATCATTAAAAAAAAGAAAGTTGTGTTAAGATCGATTTTTAAAGGAATGGTTTACTAATTTTTATTAACTAGGTGATTACAATTAATAAGTGACTCTTAAAATAGTTTGCAAATTAACTTTTCCCACGTACATTTTAGTCTCAAATCTAAAATTATGTTTAGAAGATAAAAATATATTTTTAAAAGAAATAAAAAATGAACCGATAATTGGAAATATGAAATTGTAATATTTGTAATTATATTTTATAACATCAAAAAAAAATTTATATATTTATTTAATTTTTATGGAAGGTAGGTAGTATAGAAAAGAACCAAGACAGCCTTTTTATATATCTGCGGTGGGATCAGAATTAGATCTGTAAATCAAAAGTAGACAGGTGTTTTATTAATTGACCAACGATATTTGATCAAGTTTACCTCTAATAAATTTTGCGACAAACTACGATTTGTCCCACCGCTGATTGTTTTTGGGAAGGTTTAGAGTGTGCCAAACAGAATCAGATAATATTTATACCACATAAACAAAACCACCCGGTAAGGGAGCCGTTAATACACATAATTATTCATAAAACAATAACATGCCAGTGTTCGGGGTGTCTTTTTTAACGCTTTTAGGGAGAGCTGGACTAACTATTAATAATGAATATTGCGAATACTACATTAATTTTATACTTTTTGACGAAATAACAGATTTCTATTAATTTTATCATGTCCCTTTAGTCTCTTATATATATATATATATATATATAATATATATATATATATATTATATATATATATATATATATATATATTATTTATATATATTATATATTTATATTAAATATATATATTATATATATATATATATATATATATATATATATATATATATATATATATTTTTTTTTTTTTGCTTTTTTTAAAAAATTCTTTGTGATTTCCCACTCTCTCTTTCTATTGATAATTGTTCTTATTGCCATAATCTTAATAAAATGGTCTAATTTAATTTAGGAAAACAATGACATATTGCGGGTTTGGGCTAAAAAACAGCTTTCAATATATTAAGCATTACCTTTTATTAATTTACTATTACCAAATCATTGACTTTTAGGTAGAAATTGCAGGCCTTTAAGCCCCATAACAATCACAGACAAATATTATTTGTAATATATTAAGGATACACTACAAAAAAAAAAGAAAATAATAGGTAAAGAAATAATACATCTTATTTATACTTTTAGACAATATTAAATAAAAGAAAAACCGTGACTGTGAACTGTTTACAAAAATAGTCCAAAAATACTGTGTACGTTAGTTATATAATATGTATTCTTTTTATGAAATAATTTGTAATGAAAATTTAAAGTATTTGTTTTCAACCTCAAAATTTGGTTATATAGCGTTTAAAAAAAGTTACTGGAATGACGAGAGGTAAGTATATAAAAGAATCCAAATATTCACCCAAAAAATATGTTTGCAGATGTAAAGAGGTTTTCATCGCTTCCCGTATCACCAGCAGCATTATTTTAAAAGTTATTATGCAAACCTGCCACTAAATAACACTATTTTACTAAAAAAATAAATTTTTACAGCTTAAGTTATTTTTGCTTAAATTTTAATTTTTCAGTCTAGGATGTCATTGTTTATTTAAATTACTTTATTTTTAATTATGAAGTTTGGTATACCTTCTGTTGAATATTACTGAGTTAAATAATTTTCTTTTTTATGACAGCGCACGAAGGCTTGCATAAAGTCTAAATATTAGGGGGGTTGCTGGGTTTTTAGATGGTTTCCCCAGTTGCCGATATTGCATTTTCACGGTACACTTTAGACAAGGCGGTGGTGCCACCACGGACGTTATACATATAACGACTAACCATTACACAATTTCTTTATTAATGTAACATTTTAAAGTTGATTTCATTTTTTTTAACCTAATATTTTCTAAAATAAAAGAAGATGGTTTTAAATGTTTTATAAAATGCAAAGAAGACAATTTTTCCACAAATACTTTGAAATACTACATACCATACCATACCAAACTCATAATTTTTTTTATCTTTAGGACTAGACAACGTAAGTGCCGGGGTTTCAATTGATTATCCATTTACTTTTTCAGTTTTATTAAAGATGTTCTAGAACTAAATTATGCAAATATTATATTTTAGATGGTACCTTACACAGAACTATTTCGTTTGCAAAATATTTGTCTCCGGTTCAGATTCGAACCCAGATATGCCACACGACAGGCGAGTATGCTTATTAATTAACTACGAGTACAAAAAAGTAACTTTTTAATACTTTAATTTAAAATAGTATAAAATCGAACATTCAATAACAAATATATTATATGCGTTTATAAAATCTTTCTTGACTATTTAGTGATCTATAATTTTTTACGACCAACCCAGATAAAAAACGTCATGATAAGTGGAAAAATTTGTTTAAAGTACATTTTACCTAAACTTTTTTAGATGTTAGTGTAATTTCTATTTTTGACAAGAGTTCAAAAAATTATAACTATGCTTAGTACTTAAAATTGAAAATCGTCTTAAATAAAAAAATGACGTGCGGACATTTTTTCATTTAATAAAATAAGGTTAAATAAAAGTTTTCTTGTAACACTTAATTTGAAATGCAAATAACTTAATTTAAAGCATCAAAAATTAAAACAAAATAATTTAAATTAATAAATATTTTTCTTTAACTTAAAATTAATTAATAATTTTTATTTAATCTATATTTAAATATTTAATATCTACTTTTATGTTAAAATATTAAAAATGTTAAATTTGTATAGAGCACAACTACTAATTTAGTACTTTACTTACTTGAAGGCCTTCTCGACCAGCCATTTTTTCTATTGACATAAAATTACAGACACTAGGTTTACTTTTACGTGCAATCCCAACTTACTTCCTTTATTAAATAAAAAATTTCCTTTTAAAACCTGAAAAAGGTAAGGGAACTTTCTAAAACAACAGGGTATTTGTTTATCTTCGTCTGTGAGGGTAATGGTACTCAGTGTAAAATAAAGTATTTTTAAGTTATTAACAAGACTAGTATAATTAATATCATAAAATAAAATGAACTGATGATATAATATCATTGTATAATATTATATCATCATGAGGGAATAATAATTAGGTTATTTTAAACTGTAAGATGAGAACATTCAAATTAGGTATGATATAAGTAGTCACAGTGGTACAGTTTTCGTAAAAAAATACCAAGTTTATGGTATAATGTTGATAACATATAATACTAAGTGTGAACGCGATTTTCGTAAATTTCTGAAAACTTGTCATATATTCAGCTAAGCGGGAAATTTGAATTCACTAACTTTAGTCGTTGGGATTGGTGGCCCTAATTTACAGGCATTTTATTTTTGCTCTTTCAAAAATGCGTTATAAACGTAGTTTCTACAGATATTTTATTTGTCTATTCTGCAACAATTAGATATTATAAAAGAGCCATTGCCTTTAATTTACTTAAAAAAATAACATATTGTTGTTTAGCTGCTGTTACAAGTAACATGGGTCTATTTTTTTTTTAATGTTAGTTAAATGCCAATGTTAATAAAATGGCTTAGAAAACAATAACTATTCTGTAACGGTTGCCTTTAAAAAGCCAATATTAGGTTGCCGGTAACGACAAAGTATAATTTATTTAATCAGAATTGGTAGGCCGCCATTTGTATCTGCTGGCCGGCAATACCTTCATGTTAGATTTATTGACAATAACGTGTTTATTTAGGATTGACATGAACAAAATTAAAAAAAAAAACAAAATGTTCGATTTTCTTAATTGTTTTTTTTTTGCATTTATATTGCAACAAAAAGATTTTATCAACTTTGGAAAGTATTCCAATGGGAAATTTAATTAAATACAACAAATCTTGCCACATGTTTTTGCTAAAAATGCATAAATTTTGAGATAATTTGGATTTTTATAAATAATTATAAATCTGACTTTATTTTTAAAAAACGCCAGCAAGCACACAATTTAATAGATCTTTGTAATTTTTTCATATTCAAGCACCCAAGAACCATAATTAATTAAAAAATTGAACTTACGAATTTCTTCCTTATTACTTATTTATCTTTATACTCAAAAGCCTAAATGTACTTTATTATTACTAAAAAAGTATTAAACGCACGTAGATATTTATGCCTTAAGCAAAGAACACTTTTTTTTACTAAATAAACTTAAATAAATTATTGTGTTTAAATAAATCTCACCTTTAGTAAAAATAAAAAAAAATAAGAGGAACCAATTAAAAGACAAATTAAAATTACTATAATTAAGTATTTAAAATAGTTTACTTTTTGGTGTTCCTAGTTTTAAATATTTTTAAGAAATACTAAGCGGCAACAAAAGCCGATTTAATATTCCATTGCCGTATTGTAGTTTAACTCTTGAACCGACTAAAATAGGGTCGGACCTTCGAAATGTTTATTGGGATAAAATACCGCTTTAACATTAAAAGAAATAAAACAAAAAGCAACCCTTGTCTTATACTTATTTATAACTGCAAATTTTATTATCAGTATTTTTAATTAACTTTATCAAGCACCTAAATAAAAATTTTGTGGTTTATTGAATTTTACCAATAAATCTGTTAAAGGTAATCTTCGAGACCTTTACGTAACTAGGAAAATCAAACTCTTTTCATCTAACAAGAGCTTTTAAAAAAGTAAGTACAGATTTGGAAAGTTAATTTTCTGGAACACCGGTCTTTTAATTAAAATTTCCAGACAAATTCGAAATCGTACGAGGGATTGATAACCAATTTTACAGGATTAACTCGTTAATTGGTAATTTGGCTATGGTAGTTAAGAAAATCGTATTTATTGGTCTTACATTAGGAAATTTAGTCTTAACTATCCTTTTAAATAGGAAAAACAATATTTTTAAAAAAATACAAAGGGCTATTCAGTAGGGCTTGATGACGGTTTTAAATTTTTTACATAAATTTTATTTTTTAAGGACAAAAATTTATTATGGTGATAAAAAATTTTAACACACGTTATAAAACGCAAGTACTATCTTTAATAATAAAGTAAAATCCACAGAAAAAATAAAACATTTGCAAATAAAGTGTAACAACTTAATAAAAGGTTAAATACCTTATGCAGCGAAACTTAAATGGCTTTTTTTGTAAATAACATACACTGTAAAATTTTATTCTAGTTTCCATAAAGAATAGTAAATATTTTAAAATTTAAATTTAAAAATATTTGCATTGACCGTGTACTTTTTGCAAACTCCGTATAACAGCAACCTAAACAAATAATTCTAACGGACGAGTGATGATCGCGTTGTTAGATTCTTTAAACATTCAACTACAACATATAAAAATTGCATATTGCCTCAAATGCATTTTTGGAAAAAAAATTTTTAAAAATTTAGGGGTTAATTTAGCCCCGCTACTCACCACCAGGTTGCAGTTCCGTGTTGCCTCAAATACCTCCCAAAAATTGTTGCCGTTTCAGGCTATCCTTTAATTCAGCTCCCATAAAATTTTGGGTTTTTCCCCAAAAAATTTTAAAAAACATTGATAATGCATCAATTTTTGGAAAGTTATCAGATTCCCCTTTGGGAAAACCCATTTTAGTAAAGTCATAATAAATGAAGTCAGTTTTTAAAACAATTATAACAGAACAATATTTTGTTAGCACAACGAAAGCAAATAAAAAACGGCCCCAAGAAAACGCCCAACTAACAAAATCATAAAACAAAATCACTTTGATGCCCCTTAAATGACAAGCAAAACAGAGGGTGGACAAAAGTCGTTTTGACCGATACCGGATCGTGACGTCACAGCAAGCTATCCTTGTTTGCGAGCTGCGTTTTGTCGCGGAGAAAATTATTTTAAATTTTAACATTTTTTTATAGAACAACAGTAAGCTGAATATTAGAAAAATATATGGCAATTGATACTTTATAGTTTTAGAAACTTTATAAGTAAAAAATAAAAAAATGTGCAACTTCCTCATTTAAAATAATATAAAATAATATGGCATTTATCATATTGCAGGAATTTTTAAATAAAAATTTCACAAAATACTGTTTAAATGTGTATTTTTGATATGTTGAATTGTTTAAATAAAATATATGAATGCATATATTAAAAAAAGTAGTAAACATACTTTTTTTGAACCTCTGAAACCCACCTAACCCCTTAATTCAACTTTAAAAGTTTTATAAGTATTTTTTGGTGATACCAAAAAATAACAGTGGCAATTAAATTTATAGGTTTGATTTAAGTTAATCCAGGATTGACTTTGAGATGTTTAAGACATAATATAATATTGGTCATACATGTTAAGCCGGTATCAGACACTACGTGCATTTGGCGAATGTTCGGCGAATGTGCGAATATTCGAACTATTCACTACACCTTCGGCCACCCTCCCACACGCTACTTTATTTTAAAGGTCTGGTCGCACACATCAGTGACGTGACCGTAACAACACCGTGACCGTGAAAGTGTTCTGATAGTGCATCCGTATTCTCTCAATGACGATAGTTCATACAAGCCCGTGACATTCTTCAGTAGTCTTTTAGT
>JAHBCN010006813.1:0-46760 GCA_019359885.1 Listronotus oregonensis
CCGTTAAACAACATCCAAACACCCTTACACCCTTTTACCAATGTTTACAAAACAATACGCATACCAGGCTAATTGAAATGCCAAAAACTTCAAGGGTGGTATTCCCCAGGGACTCTCCATTTTTTAATTCTTTTTGTTTTATGCCGAGGGGGGTGATTTTTGAAGTTCTTTGTCGGTTAATTTGGGACCGCAAAAAAATGGACTTAAATATGTCGGTGATGTGAAATTAATATTGACGGGAGCTAGTTAAGCGTGAATCGGGTTGTATGACTTAAATAGCTAATTTTCTAAGGAAATTATGCTATGATATTTAGGGAGCATCGAATTCTTGGATAAAAATAAAGTAAACAAACCTTGTTTGGCATTAATATATTGAAAGGGGCAAGGCGGGAGAGTTCTTGTAATTACACTGCACTAGCAACGATGATCAAATAATTCACTAAATAACATCACTTCGGAAATAATAACTTTTTCAATGTTTATGGCGTTGCACCATAAATAACAGTTTTATAAATCGATAATTATTGTTACAAATTATTTTTAAAGCCTAAAAACTATTTTTGTTTATGATCTGAAGTGATAGGCAGATATGCCATTCACTTTAGATGCTCAATTCTATTGCTGTCAATGGAGTCAGTTTACAAAACGTGTAATTAAATGATACATCCTAATAGAAAGAGATAAAATGACATCGAAGTGCCGTTCAAGACCTTATTTAATATATTTTTTTATCAAACGAATACAGCAGCTGTCCAAATCAACCTTATTGCCGGTGCAGTCGGTTTTTGGAACTGTCATATCAATAAATGTTTATATTTAAATCAATGTTGCCTATATTAACACAAAAACCAATATTTTTAAATAATTTTATTACATTTTCAAGATAATTTCCCGATTTTGATTTTTGAGATTCGGCAATTTGTTTACGTTTTTTCAAAACAAAAACAAACAGATCATTATACCCAACACCCTGCCTACAAACTGGAGTTGCGTTAATTCTAGTCCTTGAGTTCGTTGTTAGGGAGACATTTGTAAGTTCCTCTTAAAAATAATTTTACCAATAAAAAATGTAAATTAGTGCTCCAATATAAAGGTGTAAATTGACACTTTTAGGTTCCACCATGTAAGTCACCAAAAAAATGATGTAAAAATAACTACAAATAAAAAATGGTGTAAACTGGGTTTTAATAGGGTTTTCTAGTCCAGAAGCATGCATTTCGGGCGTTTTTTGGCGGTCGATAAAAAAATACAATTAATATTTTGGCTATCCATTTTTTTAACGTTTATTTATTTAAATTTTAAGAGTTCACAAAAAAAAATCAGCAAAAAAAAATTCAGTTGTTGTTTAAGTAAAGGGGGCAAAAAAAAGAGTGTGTCTACCTTGTCACGATTTCCTTTCTTCTGGTCCTTTGAAAATAAAAAAAAAATGGTAGATTTTTTATCGGTACAAATGTCATTATGGCAGAAACCAAAAAAAATGAAAAAATTTTTTTTCGCAAAATGGCGGTTTTTCAAAAATGCGGTAGGTTTTTTCAGTTATTTTTTTACTTTTTCGAATTTTAAAAAATAGTTAAAATTGAAAATTTTTATTTTTTGTTGTTTTTTGTCATAAAGGAATATATAAAGAAAGTTCATGCGAACTTTCAAGAAAATCGGTCAAATAGAACTTGAAATTTTGTGACAAACGTTTCGAAAAAAGTAGTTAAAATAATTAGAATTTTAAAAAATGCTTTTGGGGAGATATTATTAAATATGGCTATAGGCTATCGAAATATAAAAAAAAATCGATTTTTTCAACTTTCTAGATTAGAAATGTGGGACATCTGGGAACTTTTTTAAGTTTATGACGTATATATTACTAAAAAATAATAATAACCTGAATGGTCGTAAGTTAATTAACTATAAAAGTATCCTAAAATTACTTCGGTATTAAGCAAGGGTAATTAAGTATTATTTAAATTAAATAATTTTAAGACTTATGTTTATTTAATTATTTAAAAACACATTCTCTACAATAATTATTGGATTAAAAGAAAGAGATTTTGTTCATAAAAAGTTTTTTACTCTTAAATAGAATGAATTTATATAAGAATATAAAAAGCATTTAAATCCCGAAATAAGAAAAAACGTTTTAATAAATTTTTGAAATACCACACTGGGTTAATAAATTATTACAAATAATAATATAAAAACTACAACCTGTTAAATAATGGATCATGTAATTATTAATATAACCAAATCTATCCAGCACTAATACCCAACGATTTGCACTTTTTTCTTGCACAGGTTGACTACTTTATTTTATAAGTAAAAACACTGTTCCTCTTTTACTCAAAATAATACGGTAACTCAAGTAAATATTTTAGTTAACTAAACTGGAAAAAATCCGTAGAATAAATATTGGATACTTCAATAAATGCATAATTTTATTTTTATATGATTACGCAGGTCCACCAAAAAAAATTGTGTGTGCTGGGTGTCGAACTAAGATTTTCTTACGTTTATTTTCCCGGTGAATGAATGAAATATTTTTTATTTATGTGGTTTTTGTTTTTTTTTAATTATAAATTATTATTATTTTTTTAATTTAAATTCCAAATCACCTAAAATTTGCAGAAAAAGACCAAAAATAAATAAAAATCTCACTTTTTTTAAAAGCTGAGAATTCGGTTTTTTAATTATAACTCAAAAAATATTGCATTTTGACAAAAATAATATATAACCCAAATTAAAGGTCTTATTAAAATACATAGTTTATGTTTAATAAAGTTTCGTGTATCATTTATAGTTTTTGAGATATTGACATCTTTAATCAAAAAAAAAATCGTTTATATCTGAAATTGCGCCTTTTCTCGATTTTTTGCCGTTTAACCCCCAATTTTGACTCTAGATTTGTATTAAGTGAAAAAAAAATACTTTAAAAAATCTTAGTCCAAAATTCAGTACACACCACTTTTTTTGTGGACCTGTACCATTATTAACTACCCCATTCCTACCCAGATTATATCAGCTTGAACACAAAGAGAAAATCTTCGGTACTGGCATGGACTTCTGGGTCTCAGACACTCGAAGGCCTTTATAAGCCAACGAACCAACAATGTACTGTCAAACTACTGGAGCAATCAAGGGTACACCTTAAAACTCTAGTGGGACTGTACACGGGACACTGCAGATTGAAATACCACATGTACAAGATCGGCCTAGCGAAAGCCGCCGAGTGCCGCATGTGCATGGAGGGGGATGAATCGGCAGAACACATACTGTGTTCGTGCCCAGCAATGCATGGTGTGCACTCTCTTATTACAGCTTTGGACCCGTATTGAGCTTCCTTCCAAACCCAAGGGGCGCTGCGTAAATTTTTAACCAATAGAAACGCGGGTTCTAAATTTGTGTTCCCGGCCCGAGTTGAATGCGTAGTGCGTTAAGTTCGTGGGCTCTTTATTTGTGTACTTATGCTAACCTAACCTTACTCTTTCTCCTATGTTTTTATAGCCATTTTGGGAGTTTTTTATTTTGTGGTTTGTGACTTTTTTTTGGTTTTTTGTAGTTGTGTAGTGCCAGACTTAAAAAGACTTACATAATTATTGTGTAAATATATTTGTTGGTTTAAAAGGTAGGTAAGTTTAAATTTTATCTACTTCAGTAAAGTGGTATAAATTTTTTGCGTAGCAAATTAAAAGTTTGAAAATCAACTAATCCTGTTAGAAGGGTGAGTCGAAATGAAAACTTTGAAAAATATTAACAATTTGATTTTTTTGACATGTTTAAAAAAAAGGAATGGACTAGGTTGGTTTCCCCCAGCCGGGTAAGCCCAAAAACCTATTTAAAAACCCGGGGGGTTTTTGTATAAAAACCAATTTTAATTTAGGCAAAAACCCATACCCAAAAACTCAAAAAAAACCCAAAAAAAAGAAGAAAAACATTTTTAGGATCTAGATTTTTACATAATTTCCAAGGGTTTTCCTATTTGGTTTATGCAGTGCTTAAAATTAAAATACACATTATACAATTAAACTAAATTAAAGAAGGCAATATCAATGGCTAAAAAATCACTTTGGACATTTGCTATTACCTACCATTAACACTGGTTTGTTAATTTACTTTATTTTGTGTGTATATGTTTATCCTACTTTACTGGTTAAATTTTCATAAGAAATGTCAAAAATAGCAAAAACTCACAATAACACAAAAACCCCCAACAATACAAAAACCGGGTTTTTCCCCCCCTGTACTCAGCAAAATTTAACTTTACACTAAGGGGTTATTCAATTATTAATTCTTTGGAGAAAACATTTATGCGTGTTTCTTTTTTTTTTTTTAAATGGCTCCACCAAATTTTTTTTTTATCTAATTGGAAACTTTTAGTGACACGAGTTATATTTGTAATTAAGGCCCCCAAAGGCTCATTTTTTACGACAGGCTCACTGTGGGGACTGCAGGTCAGTTTACGTTTAACCTGTACCTGTGCCCTTTCACACACACACACACCAGTTTTGGCACAAATTTTTCTACATTTTTTGCACATATTTTCCACAGTGACTGCAGAGCTAAATTTACTCAGGCCAGGCCAGTGCCAGTAGTTTGCACAGATGGCCAGATGTATCCACACATGTGCCTATATTCCTGCACGCCTGTGTTAAAAAACTGAACGACTGTGGGGGGCCTTTAAAGTTCAATATGTGGCTAAATGCTATACTGGGTTGGTATTTCCCTTTCCCCTTACACATGTTGTAAGCTTTTTTTAACTTAAGAAAAGCTTTAAAAACGTGGCTTAATTGACCAACACTGTAATAAGTGTGAAAAGAAATAAGAATCAATAGGTAGGTACATTTAACACCTAAGTGTCATTATTTTTGTAGGTATTCCTTCTTTCACTGATTATAATGATGCCATCCACGGAGTGTTCAGTGAAGGATTGCTGGAGAAGTGTTGCTTCAAAACATCGATTTCCTCACCCAGCAAAACAAAAAGCTTTGTTTGACCCGTGGGCATATGTGTGCCAATAAACGCCTAACATGCAGGAAAATTCCTGAGCTTGTTTATGATACTTGTAGAGTATGTTCTTTGCATTTTTTGCCTAAAGATTTTACCAGCAATCAAAAATTAAAAAAAAGGTGCAATACCTTCTGTGAATTTACCAGGTAATCATTTCTAAACTTAAAAGAATTACTTATAAGTCGAGATATAGTGCATTTTTTATTATTATTTTTTTATTTCTCTAAGATATACAAATAAAACATCTTGTTACAGATGAAAATTTCACAGAATCCAATGCTGCCACTCCCAGCACAAGTAAACAAACACCACAGCATGCGCCCACAGCTAAGGCTTCAAATACCCCATTCGTGAAAAAAAGTGTCACGAGTTGCATAAAATGTTTTTCTTTAACTTATTTCTAGGAAATACTAGTTTAAAAACACACTGATAATGTATTTGATTTAATTTCCCTTCTGTTTCAAACTGATGTTGTTTGTATTTATTTGCTAATAGATCTTTTTAATAAAATTGTTGTTTTTCTTTTTTACCTTTAAATTTAGTGCTAAATTCAGGGGTCAGCTTTTAACTAAAAGAACCCTTTAAAAAGACAAAACAAAAGCGAAACTGCCAAATAACTTCAATCCCATTTAAACTTCACAACCTCGCTTTTGTCTTGTCTTTTTAAAAAAAGCTCTTTTAGTTAAAGGGAAATTTACAATTTTTGTCATAAGTAAGATTTAAATACCGCGCCAATATTGCATAGTGGTGCCATCTTGTAGAAGCTTGCGTAAATACTAAAACTTGCTTCCAAAAACATAGATGGCGCACAAATACCAGACTAATTCTTAATATGGGAGAGTCCATTCTAACTAACCCTTACTCTTTTTTCTATGCAGCAATGGCACGACTAAGATTCGAAATCCTCGGCAATAACATCTTGTTGTCGGGGAAGGTGAAAGATCTCTCTCCCAACAGGATCATCAGATTTATTAGGAGTCTGGACCTGGTTGGAGAAATATAAAAGGTTGTGAGCCACAATAGACCGATCGGTCGCGGTGGAAGGGTGTTATACCCACTCACTTTAAACCTACCCACCTACCTACCCCATTCGTGAAACCCTGACAGGTACCTAATTAAGATGTCTGGGAGGCAGTTTGTTACTGATAAATGAGTGTCAAAATAGATATTTTATTTGCTTAAATTAGTACAAAGTTTTTTAAAATTTTTAAAAAAAAAAAATTTTTAAAAAAACTCCAAAAATTAATAAAAGGGAAACAATTTGTCCCATATTTTAGTTTCAATCTAAATAATTTTCTTAGGTATTTTTTTTAGAGTCTACAGGAAAAAATAAGCAAAATGGCTATTTTACATGTTTTTTAAAGACAAGGCAAGCCACAAATATGACTAAAAATTAAAAAAATACCTTAAAACACCTAATAAACAAACTATAACCACCGGTTGTTTTTAGTGATAAATTTCTGAAAATATCTCTATTCCTCCGGGAAAACTCTTAAGCTTATCCAAAAAATATACATCAAGTTTCCAGCAATTTTCTTACGAGTTCGTCAGTTATCAGGTGAATGTTAAACGGGCGTAAGTAGCGGTATAAAACGCTTAAAAGCGAGGAGAACATGCCCCTGGAGGCGAGAAACTCATATTCTCAACTCTTGTTATAATGTTGTTTTATATTTTGGGGTAAATAACCTTGAGGGATAATGTTAATATATTTTATATGCAGATATCTTCATATAACATTAGGATCAGTAAAAATATTACAGGGTGTCCGGAAATAACTTTCGCATAATTCTAGGGGTGATTCTACATGTTAAATTATGAAGAAAAGTTCATATGAACATAGGTCCGCAAATGCGTCATAAGGTCGCTATGGCGATTCAAAGTTTGCACCGGGATATAGGTTTTATTTTATATCTCTGAAACTGTTTTAAAAAGCCATCTGAATTTTATTTTACCCCTATATCCCGGTGCCATATTTGAATTAACATATAGAATTAATCCTACATCCTACAATTATTCGAACGGTATTTTTGGACACCTTGTTTATTCAGAATCTTAATTACGTTTCAAACTTAACGGTTTGGTGCCTAATATTAAGCCAAATATTCGAACACCCATTGTCAGATCGAGAAGTAAATAGGTGACGCGTTCTGTCCACACCTGAACTACATAGTCCATATAGCAGAGCAGGTCAAATACATTTGGCGAACAAAACGAGTAGTTTAGTCGAGAAGTTTGTTTCCTGCGAAAAATAGTTAGAAGGCTTCGACGAGGAATGTAAATCTGAAAAAGGCTTTTTGAAGATTTTTTCTGATAATAAAAATTACAATTGTTATTAACAAAAAACGAAAAAAAAATCCATTTCGAGTTTTGATGATAACTCAAAAACCATAAGAGATAGCGGAAATTGCAAAAAAAGATCCTTTTTAATTTTTTGTTAATAACAATTGCAATTTTTATTGGCGAAAAAAATCCTCAAAACGCCTTTTTTAGATTTACATTCCACGTTGAATAAGCTATCGCTCATATTTTTCGAAGCCTTCTAACTATCTTTCGCAGGAAACACACTTCTTGACTAGACTAGAGTTACCGGGGAGAAAGTTTGTTATGTTTGGCTTTTTTGCTCTATTTTTTGGGTTCCCATGTTTCAGTTTTTATTATTTATTTTAAAAAGGGAAACGGTAGTAGCAAAAGGTGCTTTATTTTGGAGAAATTTTATTCTGTTCGTCCTGTTCTGTACGTTCATTCAAGTCTTGATTTGTTTCTCTTTTTTTATCTTGCCACAGTCCGTGTACGTATGAAGTCTAAGTAATAAATTCGTTTTGGGGAAAAAGAAAAACAACACATTTTGCCTTGAGTCCTCACAAGAATCAAGAAAAGAAACTAAGTGAAAATTTTTGAGCTTGTTCAGATGGACTCAAAAGGGATGTAGAAAAGGAAGAATATTGGCTAATTTCTTGAAAAAAAGCTGTAAAAATACCTATCAAAGAGCTACAGATCTCTTACAGCTTGCCGTATAAGATTCTGGTAGTAATTCGGGTACACGGCTCTACATTTAAATCGAATCAAAAAAGCCAAAAGCTGTGGAAGACACCATTCTCTTGACATAGAAATGTATTCCAGAGAGGGTCTGATTTGGGATACACAGAGTATATAAAGATTAAAAATACTTTTTGGTTCGAATTCAAGCTTTTTTGGAGCTGCTGAGATTAAATATATAATGAGTTTATGCCAGAAAAGGTTATTCTTAAAGGTAAGACCAACAAAGTTACACGATTCTTTGTTCCGCAAAACTTGGCCGCTCATAGGTAAAGAAACATGATTGTGGTTTGGAGAAATTAAACTGGACAACATTTTTCGCATCCCAATCTAATATTACTTTATGGTTCTGTCAAAAAAATATTACCCTAAGCTTGTTTTTTAAATCAGGGTCAGAGACTGGCTTAAGAAACTAAATATTTAACAACAAAGTACTATCGTCAGCAAAGTTTTAAATGAGTATCATCGTGGAAGAGAGATGATTGTTGATGCAAAGAAAATGGCGCCAGTACTGAGCACTTGGGTTCTCCAGCATTACCTTGGTAAAAGCCAGAAAGTGATACTAAAGTTGCATACAAGTCTTCGTGGGTTTTTTTTTTAAAAGCTACTAAAAAAATATACGTCCATTAGAGAGGAAATTTAAGAACCAAGAACACAAATTATGTAGAAGTCGTAAAAAGAAAGTTTGTTGGGAAGCGTATTATGCCAGACCTCGTAAAAAACCTTATATAAGTCAAAAAGAACGGTATGGGATTAGCCAAGGAACTCAAGGGACTTGTTTCAGCCTAGCTGTAGATCTTTTGTGTCAAAATTTATATTGTTTGTCGTTATTAAATTTATATTTTACCAAATACTTTAAATTTGTCAAATAATGAATTGTTTTATTATCTTGCAAATAACCAAAATAACCCTGAGAGAGGATATATGTCTATAATTAGAAGGAAGAGTTTAAGACTTTTCTCTTGGGTATAACTTTATACACGTATGGCCTTCTAGTTCTCTTGAAAAATAAACGTGTAATAAGCATTTTAGGATAGGTTAGGTTTAGGTTAGGTTTAAAGTGAGTGGACTTTTGACGCCCTCCACTGCGACTGCTCGGTCTATTGTGGCGTACACTATTTTATATTTCTCCCAATAGAATAAGACTTCTAATGAATCCGATGTTAGATTGGGAGAGAGTTCTTACATCTCCTCTTACTCGTGTCGCTACCGGACACGAGCACAATATGTGTTCTGGTGTCTCTGTCTCCTGGAAAGTATGACGAGCAGACGATTAGATCCGTCATGCCCTCCTCTCCCGGTCTAGTGTCGTGCGTAGCTACCAGGTCCTTGTTACAGGAACCAGATGTTCCTTCTGAGGCCGCATCTCCGGGCTTACCCTATGAAAACGATCCTATCCGCCTTCTGTTTAAAGCCAGGGAACCCTTTTCCCTATAAAGGCGGCTCTGTCCGCCTTCTGTTTGATTCAGGAATATCTTCCTAAGCACCTGTTTGTTCGGGATGGATTAGCCCCGAAAAACAGGCGCCGGTGACTTCAGGGCACCTTTCAAAACGGATTTACCTATTTCGGTCGGCGCACCTTTGTCTGCTTGTGACCTTGGGTGGCACCTCTCGAAACGGATTTATCCGTTTCGGTCAGCGCACCTTTGTCACTTCTTTCCTATGAAAGCGGTTCTGTCCGCTTTCTGTTTGGAGCTAGGAAAGTAAGAGTCCACCACGGCAGAGCCCCGCATTACCGCAGTAACGCTAGATACTCTGAGAGGTCGCTCTGTATCTCAAGGGCACCGTTGGAGACACCTGTTTCACTCATCAGCACGGTATGCTAACACTTCAAGTTAAGCCTTGTGTTCGTCTTAGCTGTGGATCCCATTCCATGCGCTAGCCAAAAGAGTTACCGATAACCAGCAACTCTAGCACATTTTCCAAAAGATCCTACTGGGCCCAACCACGACAACGACGTGCGAACATAGCGGTGGGAATTTAAGATAAGTACAAGTTCAGAAGCACATTTTTTAAAACAACTGCTGGTACGCCATCCAATTTTTTTGGCAATTTACTAAACTTTAAAATTTTAATTACTTAAATATAATTCTCTGCGAGATCTCCAATGCTTCAAATATACATCCAAACTAAATTTTACTAAAAACAATAACTCTATAATTAAATCTTGCTAAACAATTACGAAAAATATGATCAAAATATTCCTTTATGTGAAACGATAACGAAGTTATGGTAGGGGAAAAATCCGCTGAAACCTTTAGTGTTATATACACACTTCCTGGGCCAGGCCGGAACTTAGCCTGACGATCTACCGTGCGCCTAGATACATTAAATAAAAGAAAAAAGATCTTTTTCAAAATTATTACCGCATCTAAAAAAATTAACAAGGGAAAATTCACTAGGTTAGATCCCACACATATTCTTTACATATGTCTCCGGAAAACCACCTGAAACTTGAAAATTCCAACATCTCTCCCCAAGGGCCGGTCGGTCCTTGGCGTCTTGAACCGCATGCATTATGCAAAGCACTGTTGCCAGCTTGTCATCAATTAATAAAGGCCGTATCAAGACGTTTGCATAATTCACGTGACTTCGCATCGCTCTACTTCCTGCTGTGTAGTCTTAAGTCTGTGGCAGGAAACTAAAGTACTGGTAAGCGATTTGGAATTGGTAATTTTCTTAAGTGTATAAGTGAGAATAAATTTAATGTATCATTAATATTTTAGGTATTTATGTTGGCTAACATATTATTTAAAAGTTAGAGTGGATATTTTTTCTTATCTAGCAGGAAAAAAGTATTAAAAAATTGATGGTGCTCTTGTTCAGAAATGGATTAATGGAGGAAATGAAATTTCTTGCAGGCTTGCAGGGTTATCCAAAGAACTAAACAGGGCCATGTTTGTGACTTTCCTTGTATTTAAGGCAAAAATGTGAAGGACCATCCTCTTTTTTTCCCTCGAATGTAAAATAAAAACTAATTACTTTAAATTTAAACAAATTTAACATAAAATTATTATATTTAATGGAAGACCATATCCTTTTGTTTCTTTTTAAAGCGTTTTTATATGTTTCCATAAAAAGGTTTTCGTATGCATTTTTAGTAAAAACTGAAATAATTTAACTTATATGAGAAATTGGCGCTTTTAATGAGAAGATAGTAAAAGGTTACAATAAATACATGAAATTACCAATGACAAAAAGTTTATTACTACTCTGATAAATGTTTAAAACTATAAATTTCTCTTTAAGGGATTATTTCTTTTTGATCAATATTAAACGCTAGACTTTGACGGAATATGTATTTGTTGTGTTTTGGTATTATGGATGTTATTTTTTTTTATTAAAATGTATTTGTTAAATGCGGTAAATACAATAAGCAATATACAATATTAACAGCAATTTCAGACATAAGTAGCCAAGATGATTTAAATCTTTGGATATGTTTTCTTTGGGGGTAGTCGCCTTAAACTTTTCAGAAAATGGGACCACTTCGGTCCAGGTCCCGGGGTACAGCGAGCTGAGCCTGCTTAGCCCTATTTACACCTATCACTAGTGTTTAAAAAAACAGGTTTTTTAAAATCTGAAAAAAATCAGAAAAAAAATCGTTTTTTTTTCAAAAAAAAAAAAAATCAACTAGGAAAAATTCAGAGTTTTTTTTTTTTAAATTATACTTAGTTACATTAATAAACCTTTTAGGTGGTTTTTGGTGAATATGTTTTAGTTTTATTTTTTTTATCGGTTTATATAAATTTCTAGTCATATTGCCAACCTGCCAATGTGATGCGACAATATATTTCGACGAATAAAGTTTTGATAGTGAGAGTTCTGGGAGTGATAACGAAAAATTTGAATAAATATTGTAAATATTTTCTTAATAAAGATTAAAATATAATTGAAACTAGAAGTTTTCCATATTTTGAGTTTTTTCTGATCCTTTGGGACAAAACACAAAAGAAAAACGTTTTTTTCTTCGAAAAAAAAAACAGTTTTTTCCGAGGCGTTAAAACACTATTTATGACTTGCAGATCGCCTGCAATAAAAAAAAAAACCCTCAAAAATTTCAAAAATCAAAAATACACTTACGTTTCGGTGGCAAGTCGGTCATCGTTGTCAAGATGAAATTAAAAGAAAAAATTTAACATATTTTTTGGGGGGGGTTTCTTCTTGTTTTTTGCAGGCCATCTGCAAGTTCATAGGGGTCAATAGGGCTGAGCAGGATTAGTTCGCTATACCCGGACGTGGACCGAAGTGGTCCTATTTTCTAGAAAATTTTAAAGCGAGTACTCCCAAAGAAAACATATAAAAACATTAATCACTCCACAAAACTATAGAATATATATTTTATGATTTAAATCCTCTAAAGTGTATTATAAAATTAATAGGCGATCGTTCTGTATAAATATCATTCATTAATAGGCCTTTTCATCACAATTTTTTTTTTGTGCGCATGCGTCAGTATCCGCCATTTTTTTCGTACTGTTTTTTGTAAACAAGCATGTAAAAGGGCTTGTAAACACATAATTAAAATAAAAAAAATACTAAAGAAAGCATAGTTATTGAAAAAAAGAAATACGAAAATAAAGAAAAAAGTGCCTTAATTAGCAAATAGGTTTTTTTAATCGATTATTATAATGATATCAGTACGAAAAGGAACGAAGAAGCGGTGTTGTTATGGAGTATGTAAGAGTGATACACGCTATAAATCATTTAAATACAATACAATTTAATTAATATAACAATTGTATATATGTGGTAGGCCTAATTAGAATAATATAGATACTTTTTGTATAGTAAAGAAGTAATGATGCCTAACCTCTCAATCAGCTCACTTCTTTTTCCTTTTTAAAGACGTCCATGACATTTAAACTACCTTTTTAATTGCGTGCAATTATGGGCTTCAACTGAATTATAAATCAGTGAAGCACCATCAACGATATTTTCCAGTAAATGATTTAATTGGGGGAGATAATACTGCATTCCCAGCCATTGTCGATCAAAACAGTACGAAACTTTTAAATTGCCGCCATTTCAACATGGCGACTGCGCTTGCGCTTGTCACATGATGAAAAGGCCTATAGCTCTTATTTATGCATGATTTATCATTATTAAACGATATTAGTGCCTATAAAAAACAAGAAACTTTATATTTAACATAATCCTGTCATTTGAATATCAACATTAGAATATTTGTCAGGTTGGTTGCCAAAAACAAAAATACATTCCGAAAAAAATATGATTTACAAAATTTAATTTCAGAAATATCGGGCTCTCAGGCATTATTTTACGATTAAGATATCAGCCCTTAACGCAAAAAATCTAAAATAAAAAAAGTCCAAAACATTTTAAGGAATAACAATTATCCTTCATCTAAAAAATCTATAACTTTTATTCTTATAGACCCTAAATATAGCGATATAAAAACACGAAAAGACAACCCTACTATGCATGTCACGGGGCATTTCCGATTAATAGAATTGGAAATAATATCAATTTGTCCCATTCTGGTACAAGCGGCAAAGAAGAACGCTTTCTTCCTGAGGGCTCACGCGACCATCCAATAAAAAAACCCATTATGTATAAACTTGTTGCTTAATTTAAGTGGTATCAGTCAGGCGATTGTTTAATCTTAAGTTTATGTCCTTTTTTCCTGTCTTTTTGGAAAAAAGTTAAGTGTTTTGTGTCGGTTTTATTATCGGAGCTGTATTTTTTCTAGGTAAGAGATAATTACGAGGGTGGATTGTTATGTTTTCGGCTTCGACCAGAGAGGGCGATACTATCGGCAAACTTTTGTTGTTGTTAGGTTGGTACATCTTCTATAAGTATACTTTCAAGACGCAAGTAATTTTGATAAAGAGTTTGTTAAACAAAAGTTTTTAAATCACACGTGTCCATATTCTTGAAAATAATAAAAAAATAAATACTGGGCACGGTATCGTGACAGGTCAAGTTCCAGCCTGAATCATGCAGTGTGTATATTACACGAAAGGTTTCACCGTGTTCTCGTTCCTATCATAACTTTGTTATTGTTCCACATAAAGGTATGATATGTGGTATGTAAATTCACATTTTTTTTTAATATCTGTAAAAAATTGAGAAGGACATGTTAAGTGGTTTCTCAGGTATTCGATTTTAAAAATTATTCATATTACTACTCATCATCAAAATTATGAGGCCATTTCCAAAGGAGTAGAAACTTGAAATTTGTTACATCGGTAGGTTTTATTACACAAGAAAAGGAAACATTCCGAAATCCGTATATTTTTTTTCTGTAACGCCCTAAAACAAGAGTGGTAATATCGTATATTTAGGGGTTAGATTAGAAGTTTGCAATCTGATTGAACCTAAGTTTTCCGGTCATAATTTTCTCAGAATTTAGAATGCGGGCACAATTTTATTTATCAAACAAAGAAAATTGTCATAAAATTGCAGACGTTAGTCCAAGGATATTTTTATAAAATCAGCTCACTCAAGCGTGCTGCGTGAAATTTTCCTCCTGCCTGCACCAATCACTCGCCTATTGTCTACCTAGCGGCCTCACGGCTTAGCCGTGACTTAGTTTGTGCTGCCTTCGATCCAGACGATTATATTAGCGGAATCGTTTTTGAGGGCTTTACTTTTTATCCATTATTTAAATAAATCATTTAGTTGAGATGGCTAAGCGAGTTTTTCTAGGGACGTTGATAATTGTTGCGTTACCACACGTAATTGTGTTTCATTTTTTTGATGTCCTACGGATATAGAGAGGTATGTAGCATGCATATGTTTTAACTTAATTTTTATGTAACAACATGTAACACAAAACATAAACATGTAAAAAAAAACATAATTCTGTAAGTAGGCGGAAAAATTTATCTATTGCCATTAATTTAAAATCAAAGCCAATCTGGTAATAAAGATTTCCCCAAAACTTAAAGTATTTAAAAATCAGTAAAATTTGTAATACATTTTTTTTTTTATAATTTAACCTACCGCCTTTAATTTTTCTTGTTACCAAAGTGATCTGTTTGTCAACAATGGTTTCAAAAAAAATAAATACATAATACAAACATTAATAATCTTACCATAATATTATATTTTCTTAATAGAACACCCCCGATAAAAATATAATCAACCGGTAGTTAGACTATTCATATTGAATGTACGCGGTAAGAGCACTTATTTGTCTGCTGCACCGTGGTCACCCGTGCCGGTTGAGTTAAGGTCAACGTCGGTATTTTTGGACTTTAAAAAGAGTGAGAGGGACTTTATTAAAACGTTCTTAGACTATGATATGGTAATATACTATCATTGGAATAAGGTTCGTAAAAATGACAAAAAAGAGTGCGTTTAAAGAATTAAATTTTAAAAAAAGTTTGCGCATTGTAGGTGCCTCCATTGCTACCAAGAGCGTTGATTGAAAAGTTTATTATGTTAAAAAATAAAACATAATAATATTATAATTTTTGTCATAAGTATTAGGCCCAAAATTTTTAAGACTACCTCGTACATCATTAAACATTTATTCATCATTAAATTTTGAATTAATAAAATTAGATTTTTTAAAACAAAACCCAAAAAGGGCCAAATAGGACACAATATTTTAAGTTTTTCTTGGTGTCCTGAGTTAAAATATAAATACTTTTAGCTGCGTTAGACTAATTTTATTTGTCTTTGCAAAAACCTGGAGGGGTTCGTTTCCCTTACGTAGCAAATGACTTTAATGGTTTTTGGAAAAACCTATCCACAGTGCGAGCAGTGTGAATAAGATTTATTATTTAGGGTGGGTTTTTCTAAGAAAGTGTCCTATTAACAAAAAAATCCAAGGTAATTAAAATACACTATTGTATTGGTATGATTGGACGGAAAAAGTAGCGAATCGTGGATTTTATGTATAGTCTAATCGAGAAGTATGTTTCCTACAAAAAATAGTAAGAAGGCTTTGAAAAATATGAGCGATAGCGCATTTGACGCGTAATGCAAATCTGAGAAAAGCGTTTTGAGGTTTTTTTTCTTTGTTCATAATAATTTGATAACTTTGACGAAAAATTAAAAATCAGAGTAATCTTGTCAAAGTTATAAAGGTATTATAAACATAAACATTTTTTAAAGTTTTATGGCGTGATCTTGTTAGTTATGTATATTAAAAGGGCTCCGCGACGCCAAAAATTTATACGACAATTATTTAAGCATTTTTTTAAATGTACAATGAAGACGAAAGTTCTGAACAAATTTGTTAATTAACAATTGTCTAGCTTTTAAAAAAAAAATTAACTTTAAGTTAAATTTTAAACGAAAATCAATTCTTTAAAGTGATCTGAGTAAACCATATTTTTTTAAATTTTTTAAAATTTAAAATTTAATAGCCTAAAAATATATTTAGTGTGACGTACCCCGGTTTTGAAGCCGAGCGCAAACAAAAATGACGCGCGGAGGTCCATTTTCAGCTTTTTTACAGAAAATTTCAAAAGGCCTTTCTCAGATTTGCATTTCGCGTCGAATGAGCAATCGCTCATATTTTTCAAAGCCTTCTAACTATTTTTTGTAGGAAACACACTTCGACTAGACTAATAATGACGTAAAATATAAACATTATACGTCATACTTTTTTTTCTAGAAATCGTTCCGTTAGCACATGTAAACATGATTTAAATGAGGCAATATTACTGTTTTCATTATTGATGATAACAAAAAAAATACTGTGGATGCCCTAGTGTTTTAATGCCCTGTAACTAAAAGTAAATACTTGAAAACGGTACCACCCCTACTACGGTACTTTAAATATACTTACTTTTTTAAAAATATATATTTATATATATATATATATATATATATATATATATATATATATATATATATATATATATATATATATATATATATATATATATATATATATATATATATATATATATATATATATATATATATATATATATATATATATATATATATATATATATATATATATATATATATATATATATATATATATATATATATATATATATATATATATATATATATATATATATATATATATATATATATATAGACAGGGTGATTCACGGTCGATGGTAGGTTAGACGTTTATGGAAAACGGGACGCAGATTTTTTCTGGAAATTTAGCATCTTACATTTTCTTACCTGTTCTATCGATCTAAAATATTTTCAGCATTGCGATGTTGCGCTTCTATCAAAAAGTCCTAGAAACTTTATTTTTTTTAATGGAACACCCCTTTTTAACAAGTTTTTTATATTCCCCCTTTTTAGTATAATACTTTTTTGTTATTATTGCCATACCTATCTCTATCGGTTTTCGAGATAAAAAATAATTTGTGTTAAATATGGTCCAAAACATGGCCCTAATTAAACTTAAGTAAATTAGTGCTCTCAATTCAAAAAAGTTGATGTTTTGGTGGTAGTTTAGATAGACACGATGTATTTAATTTACACCGAGAAATCGACTCCATATTATACGGGGGCGTGCAAAAAATTACTATTTTTTCCCGTTATTCTTAAAAGGGGTCAAAAGGTCATTTTTCAAATGAAACCTCCTGTATATTACTCAATAAAATAAAAGATGAAGAAGAACGCTTTAAGATGACATATCATGCTCCTATACCTAAATCGTCAAGTTTGCTTAATAAAGCAGTTTTTTTTGTGAAAAATTATTTTTTAAAGAATTTAATTTTAAGTAACCATGAAACGTTTTTGGCCACCAGGATGTAATTTAATCGTTTTTCGTTAAATAATGATCCCTGTTAAAATAACAAGGTATTGAATACTGTTTTTAAAATTTAAAAGATATACCTTTACTGTTTACTGCTGTATTCAATGTGCCGTTTTCAAGTATTGGCTTTTAGATACAGGGCATCAAAAAAGCATGACATCACATCTACGTAATTTTTTTTTTTTTGTCTGTCTCAGATGATAATTTTCCTACATTGTATAGTATTTTTCAAGATATAAGAGATTGACTACTGAACTTCTGAATGCAGTAAAAACCCCTTTGAAATTAGTATTTATGGTACCATTAGGGTGAGTTGATCTAATTATCCAAACCGTCCGTTCTGGGTCGTATTTCTATATAACCAAAATAATATATAAGTATTTATGTTGTCTTATTCGCAGATATCTTATTGCGGACCTGAACTATTCTTACCCCTGTTGGCATGGCCATAAAGGACCAGTTTCGAGGATTTTTATTGCAGTCAGAGATAATCGATATGTCTAGTCATTTTCTTATATTTTGAAAAATACCATACTTCCAGATATATTTCCTATCTTCTGGCTATTTTTTAAACTTTATTTACAGGCTCTACCGCAAAACTCCAAACAATCAAGTATGAAATAACTCTTTAAGCGGAAAAGAGCGATACAGTTTTAAAAAATAACTCGTTATGCCGCGAATTTGTCCGTTTAAAAAAGGGCAGACATACAAAATTGCTCTGCAGTAAATTATAACTGTATTATTCTGAAAAATGTCATGAAAATGTTTTTTCGTCGATGGCTAATCACTGGCGCAGGCGGAAGTTTACAGGAGCAAAAATTGATTGCCGATGCGGGTTTTTTATCCTGTCTATTTATCGGAGAGTTTTGCTATGGTTTTGATTTATTTACCGGATAAATTGTCTCGAAAGTACTGTGATAGAAAAAATCTTCGGTCAGTTGGCCTAAACACAATTTTTTTATAGCCACAAGTGTCTGACCGAAAGATCGGCTATGGCTTCGGCCACATTCGGCCTCGGCCAAAAAAAGCGAAAATTTGGCAGAAGACTAAGTTTTTGTATCTAAACTCCAAACGCTGAAAAGAATACTAAATTAAACTAAAATTGCATTTGACAATAATATAGCAAAAATAATATTTAATAAAACAACTTAGTAACTGAACACATTTTTTTCTCAGATGTTTTCAGTCATTGTAATGACATGAACCAAATCTGTACTGAAATATAATAAGATACTTTAACAAGCAATTTAATTTATTAAGACCATTTACACCGGCTAACTGTTAAAAGAATTGACAAAATAATATTGAAAATAGAAATAAATATATTTAATTAAAAATCTGATAAAATATGGGTATTAGAGAATTTTTGTTTGGACAAAAAATGAAGATCACCTCGAAATCTACAAAAATGGTCCTTAACATTTTTTTCGGCCGTCGAAAAATCCATAACACTCCACACTGGATAGATGTGGTAGTAGGCAAAAAAATGCAGATGGGCAAAACATTTTTTTATCAAAACGCAAGAAAGATGGTAAAGGAAATTTTCTAGGATCATTGAACACTTGCTAAGGTCTCATTTATGTATTATATAATTTGCTAATGTGGATATATTTATATGTAGGTAGGATATATATATATATATATATATATATATATATATATATATATATATATATATATATATATATATATATATATATATATATATATATATATATATATATATATAAATATAATTAATTTTAATTAAATAAATTTTTTAAATTTTTAAAAATAAAAAAAAGTTTTTTGTTGCCCCGTACTGAAAGGCTCTTTAAAAAAGGATTTAAGTTTGCCTGAAAAGGTTTTCCTAATTTAAAATTTAAAAAACCCATTTTTAAATTTAAAAAAAATAACCCAAAAATTGAAAAAACTTCCTTTTTTAAAATTTGTCCCATTTTTTGGACCCAAACCATAGAAAATCCATTCCAAAATACTTTAAAATTACATTAAATTTTAATTTGGGGCAAATTTCCAAAATTTTGTTTTACTTTCAATTTTGGGTAAATTAAATGGGGATTTTCCTTTTTTGGGAAAAATTCGATTTTGAAAAAATTATTAAAAATTAATTAAGGCATTTTATTTCCCCTATTGGGCAAATTTTGTAAAAATTTTTGGGTTAAAAAAATTTTTTAATTTTTAAAATTGGGAAAAATTTAAAAATTTTTTTAAAGCTTTGTCCCTTCATTTACTGGACTATTAAACACCATAGCTAATACCAAACATAAACATAGCCATAAACAAGCTATAACTTTAGACTAAGACATAAATTTTAATTCTGAGCAATGTATCCTAATACATTTTTGCTTTCACTTTCAAATTAGAGGTATTTAATTAACTGGCGATTTTTCCAGTTTCTGGTGAACTGTCGGATTGAATCATGCAGACTATAATCCCATTAATAAATTCAAAAATGTATGGTCAATTTGTCCTACTCGACCACCTATCCTGGGGCACACAGTATGTCACACGTGGGTAAATTTTAGTGAAATTAAAAAAAGTGTTTAATTTTATTAAAATCAGTGATTATAAAGTTTTAACAAGTAACAATCAAATCAATTTTACTACTAAATTACTTGATAATTATTTCCGTAATGCAGTAACTGTAATATAACCGTGACAATTGAAAAACTACCGATATTAACTTTTGTTTTTGAATCGTGAGTGTGTATGTTTTTATTTTGCGCATTTCGGTGAAAAACTGTTGATACATGGAAATGGTATCGTTTATTTGACCCGATTTAAAAATAATTTATAAATTCGCTTTTCAATTTGCAACAAAAACCTCAAATGCCGAAAAGCCCATGAATTATCAATTCGGCAATATCAAAAATTAAACACCCAATCGTTTAACGTTTTTTTGTTTGTGTTTTCTGCTATTTGTTCTGATGCTGATGATATGGAGATATGGTGGTTTAGGTTTATGGCAAAACATAGACGTAGTATACCTTAATTGTAGCTAGTTTAATATTGGTATGGTGGTATAGACACTGAGAGTACTTAGGATTATTGACTTCCGTATGAATTGGCAAATTACTTATAATAAATTAAAGAAAAGACCCCTTTGAAACGTCATTGCCAAGATATGGAAGCCGTACTTCAAGTACATTCTACTTGAATGCCAAGCGTTATAAAAAAAATCCCTGGCTAAGAAATAGGTTTTTAACTAGGTCCTTATTTGGAATACGTACAACGTACACAAATTACAAGAAAAAAATTCTGACTAAAAAAAGAAATCAAGCTTTGCCAAAGCTGTTGGGGCATAAATATAATGTGTTTGGGACAATTTAGGATTTTTTTCTTAAAGTAACATCAACAAAGTTAAAAAATCTATTGTTTTGCATACCTGCAACCTGCTTATAGATAGAGGATCAGAACCTGGACTCGCATTCGAGTGTATTTTGTTCCGTTCTTAGCAGATGTGGCACCCATTGTGAACACAGCTTATTAAAACAAGAAATTTTAGCCATAATTTTACTCATACTGCCTAATAAAATTCTCGGGACCTGTATTTTTGCTACGATTCCTGTGATTTAAGACACTCATGGTGCCTTAATACTTAGTCTTAGGCCCTTTTTTTGATTTTAAAATTTTTAAATCAAAAATTCATTAAACGAGATAGCTTAAAGTTTTATAGGACATTAAATTTTTTTTCGTGGTGTCAACTACCAACGAGTAATCGCAAAGTCGTCATTTTTTTTTAATAGGATAACTAGTTTTTGTCTTTATTTTTTTATAGTTTAAAAATTTCTCCAATAGGCTCAGTAAAAATTGAGGCAGTTGAACGATTCGTTTTCAAGATTTTAAAAATTGAGGCAGTTGAACATTGTTTTCAAGATATTTAATCTCAAAATTTCGAAAAAAATAGTGGCACCCTGTATATGTATATAAAAATGAGTGACCTGTCAGTCTGTCCTGTCTTATTGATAGTTGTTAGAAATTAAAAGATTTGATCATCAGTCGATATCGGTCAAAATGGTTTATTCAGACGAAAAAAAAACGCGATATTGTCTATGCTACGTTAGAAACAATCAATGAGAGGCTCTTACGCGCAGAAGATATCGGCAGCCTTATGCTGGCAGACTTGTGCCATCAAAATCCACAATAAATAGAATATTAAGTAATCTTAAAATAAATGCCGTCAAAAGATTAAGGAGATTGCAGAATGTCCCTGTATTTTTTACCTGCGTATACCATGTGAAAAGATATTTTTTTCGAAATTTTTGAGACGGAACATCTTGAAAACTCGTAGAAATTTTCAAACTATGAAAAAATATGGTAGGTAGGTAGGTAGGTTTAAAGTGAGTGGACTTTTTACGCCCTTCACTGCGACCGCTCGGTCTATTGTGGCTCACACCTTTTTATATTTCTCCCAATAGGATCGGACTTCTAATGAATCCGATACCAGATTGGGAGAAAGTTCTTACATCTCCTCTTACTCCTGTCTACCGGACACGAGCACAATGTGTTCTGATGTGTCCTGGTGTCCCTGTCTCCTGGAGAGTATGACGAGCAGACGATTAGATCCATCATGCCCTCTCCGGGTCTATGATGTGGGTAGCTACCAGGTCCTTGTTACAGGAACTAGATGTTCTTTCTGAGGCCGCATCTCCGGCCTATCCTATGAAAACGTCTATCCGCTTTCTGTTTAAACCAGGGAACCCTTTTTCCTATTAAGGCGGTCTGTCCGCCTTGTAAATTCAGGAAACCTTCTAAGCACCTGTTTGTTCGGATGATGTTAGCCCTTCCCGTGAAACAGGCGCCGTGATGGGGCACCTGTCAAACGAATTCACCCGTTTCGGTCACCTTGTCTGTACTTGATGACTCTGAAACGGATTTACCTCGTAGCATATGTACCTATGAAAGCGGTTTGTCCGCTTTCTGTTATGAGCTGGAAGTAATAGTCCACTAGGTAGCCGCATTACCGCAGTAAGGCTAGATACTCTGGAGGTCGCCTGTATCTCAAAGGCACCGGGAGACACTGTTTAAGCACAGGATGTCATTCACTCATCGCAGTATGCTAAACTGAGTTCATCGGCAGTCCGTTCATACGGTGGCAACAAGAGCTTGCGATAACCAGCACTCTAGCGCATGTTCCAAAAGATCCTACATGCAACCACAACGACGATGTAAGAAACACGGCTGGGATAAAAAATCATATATAGACGGAAACTAGTCATCCTATTTAAAAAATTTGACGAATTGTTGGTCAGATGTATACCAAAAAAATTTCGAGGTCATAAAACTTTGAGATAACATACTTAATGAATTTTTGGTTTAAAATCTAAAATCAAAACTATGGAATACCATTAGTTGTAGCAGTTTAAAGTATGCTTTTTAACGCCTTACTGACAACCTCTTTATTGTGGCATACAGTATTAATTTGTTCCAATAGGACACTGGTTCTTACCAGATTGGCGAGTAGTTTTAAGTTTCCTTGTAAATTTTCGAACGTCAAAACACGATGAAATTTTCTATAAATTCCTGGTGTCCCTGTCTGGAGAATGACGAGCAGACGTAGACCATCATCCCTCCCCTTTCCCGGTCTAGTAGGGGTAGCACCAGTTTTTACAGAACTAGATGTTCTTTCTAAGGTCGCATCTCCGGCCTTATTATGAAAACCCTATCCTTTTTTTTTAACCAGGGAATCTTTTTCTTTAAGGGGTTTTGTCTGGGATTCAGGAACCCCTTCAAGCACCGTTTGTTCGGGATGATGTTGCCTTCCACCTGAAGGGATTGAAACTTGTTTCTTACGATTTGTCCTTGTGAAATGCACCTCTGAAATTTACCGTTTCGGTCAGGCACCTATGTCACTTTTTTCATGAAAGCGGTTCTGTCCGCTTTCTGTTTAAACAAAATAATAGTCCACAAGGGACCCCGCATTACCGCAGTAAGGCTAGATACTCTGAGAGGTCGATCTGTATCTCAAAGGCACCGTTGGGGACATCTGTTTAAGGCACAGGATGTCATTCACTCATCAGCACGGTATGCTAAACCTTGAGTTCATCTTAGCTTCGGGTCCCGTTCCATACGGTGGCAACAAGAGTTGCCGATAACCAGCAGCTCTAGCGCATGTTCCAAAAGATCCTACTGGGCCCAACCACAACGACGATGTGTGAACACAGCGGTTGGGATGAAAAAAAAATTATAGACGGAAACTAGTCATCCTATTTAAAAAATTTGACGAATTGTTGGTAGTTAAAAAAAAAATCAGGTCATAAAAAACTTTGAGTTATCCTACTTAATGAATTTTTGGTTTAAAATTTCTAAAATCAAAAAAGGGTTAAAACCTGGGGGACCACTTATAATGGATCGCACTGTACATGTGTTCATAAATAATACCATTTTTACAAAAATATAACTACGAACCTAACAGTACCATCTTGTATCGGGCAATCAGTAATAAGTGTTTAATTCCAATTAAGATGATACTACTATGGTTCTTACTTACGATATTTTAAGTTTGCACTGAAATTTTCAAAGTCAAAAAACCATCTGAAATTTTTAACAATGTATAAATAAATACATGTAAAATATTCAGTAAGATTTACCCCGTTACCTACTTTTCATATTAAATCAGTGTTAATCTTGAAATTTCCCCAATTTATCCGAGGTTCAAAGAGAATAAGGAAGCGACGAGAAAAGACAAAATTTACAAAATAATAAAATTTCACCCTGAAGGAAATTTCATCTCATCGCGACTTTCGCTCAATTTCGCTCTCGTCGAGCCACTTGACGCATTATATAAATATATTATATAAATCGTTTATAAATTATAATTTTCCAACAGAGTTATGTTTAAATTAATTGTGAATTGTGTGTTTGAAGTAATTATTAATGTTTTACTACATAACAGAGATATTTTGAACCAAGGATTTTGTCAATTCTTTATCGTTATTTTGAGGATATTAGGAAATAAAATGATTTTACATGGAGGACTGATCTGGACTCTGTTTGTAAATTTTCTCGTTAAATTTAAAAGAAAATCATTTAAATTAAAACAAAAGCGATTCGTTATAAAATTAACATTTTTCTAATGGGACACCTTATTTATTAAATTGTTTTTAAAAACGTCCAATTTTTTTCGATACGTTTTAGAAAAAAGATTTTGTATGAAATTTTAGTAACAACAAAATTAAATAAATTCTTACAAGAAATCCACAAAAAAGGGAACAAAAAGTACCTTAATTGCCAAAGCTATTTGATATTCTGTCAAAGTTTAATATGTGTATATAAGTACCTTTTATTAATATTGGTGAAAGATCACACATATTTAATTTAATTTTGTTTTACTAAAAGTAAATACGAAATCTTTTTTATTAAAATAAATTTTAAAAAAATGGTAAACCCTTTCCAATATAAACCAATAAATAAAATGTACCGTTAAGGAAATGCAAATTTTATGTCGCATCTTTTTTGATTTATTTTAATTTTTTAAGATTTTTTTAGATTCTTCTGAAAAAATACACAAGATGGCTATTTAACATTTTTTTTATACGATAAAAGCAATAAATATGACTCTTAGTCCTCATTTTGGATTATCGTATTAAATGGATAATATAATAATGGGTGATTTCATGATTGAAATTTTCAACTCGGCATCGAGACTTTCAGAAGAACTGTTCGAAACTGACTTAAAGGTTCCACGACTTACAACAAAGCAGACGAAGCGCGCCAATCCACAAATTACTTCCGCTGAAAACTATTACAAGGTGGCCGTCTTCATCCCTTGCCTTGATAGTTTGATTCAAAATTTAGCAGACATATTTATATCAAATAAAGATATTCTTCCAAGTATTCAGGTGCTTTTTTCGGGTTTCCTTTCTATTCATGAAACAAATAAGTTGGAGAATTTAGCACCGTACTTCGATGACAGAATGTCACTCTCTGCAGTAAAAGCTAAGTATGAACTATGGTGTGAAAAAGCTTCCACCATATTTGCTAACCTGGAGGTGCTGAAAGTGTTAGAGCACTGCGGTCCAGTCTTTTTTCGTACAATTAGGTACCTATTCACCGTCTTAGCTACTTTGCCTGTGACAACAGCTAGTGTAGAGAGATCATTTTCTAAATGAAAAGAGTAAAAACTTTACCACGTAGTGTGATGAGCGACAACAGACTGAGTGCACTGGCTATGATTTCAGTTCACTGGGATATCACCGTGGAGCCAGACAAAGTGATCGACATTATGGCTGAGAAAGAGATCAGAAGATTGCTTTTGTAGTTGCGGCCTTTTAAAACTTAGATTATTGGTACATAAAATACTAAATTATAAATTTTGTTGGTTCGAAACATCTGTCTTCATGTTATAAGAGCTCCTTCTCCATTAAAGTTCTGGATACAAATCTGATAAATGAAAATTAGTAAATTTCTCCCCACCATTTTATGAAATCTCAAAGCCCCCCCGAAAAAAATCCTGGCTACGGGCCTGTTTCTACCGCTTATAAAACTTAAAGTTCATGTAAAATAAAGAATATAGTATGCTAATGGCTGAGTGATGATTGCGTTGTTAAATTTAGCAATGGACTTAGCAATTGTTAAAAGTTAACAACGGTTTAGAATGTTTCATAAAATGTCAGATTTTGACAGGTTGCCTACTAAAATCATTGAATAATAATGACAATGACGTTTTGTTAAACATTCTAAATACTTAAAGTTTGGCCTAATTCAAAGATTTTTATTCTTTGGTTAATAACTTAGGTTATATTCTTTTATTGCTGTCAGATCTAGGTTATCCTCTTAATACAATTAGACAACTCTCTAATTTTTGGGATATTATTATTATTTTAATTAAAAGTAAGTTTTTAAATAAACTTAAGGTGAGCCAACATAAATCTAGTTTTAAATTGGTCTTAAAGAAACTAATAAAACTTTGTAAAATAAGATGTATGTAAATCGAAGTGCACATTAAAGATTTAAAAAAAAATTCAGCATCCGAAATGGAACTAGATTTTTAATTATAAATGTCGACCTGCCAAATATTACGTAAGAATGGGTTTTACCCCTCTCCCTCCCCACATAAGGGCATATATAGATTTTCATAACCTCCTCCTTCCTCCTTGGAATCCTTACGTAATAAGTGACTACAATAGGTAGAAATTAATTTAGCCTACCATAAGCTGTATATAAAATATTTAGGATGTCCAGGAAATACCATGAAGTAAAATAAGTTTAAAAAGAAACTATTTTTTTTTCTTTTTAATACTTTGCGTTTTTGATTTAATGCAGAAATTATTCAGAAATAAATGTTTTGCTGTTTAGATCGACTTTTTTAATTAACTTGTGTGTAACTTTATGGCAATATGCACCAAAAAGATAATATTTAAATTTATTATCCAATTTATATGATTTAATTTAATACATTTGTTGTATATAATTATTTAAAGAAATTTAAAACACACTTTAAAATTTTCTTCTTGTTTCAGATTCTTTCTTAAGTTTTTCCTCAAATGCAACCAAAACTGCCTAAAAAATGCCGGAAATCCCAGAGATATGAGAAGGTTTCAGGTAAGAAAAAAGCACAAGCTACCATAATGTTTTAAATTTTATTATTATATATTGTATACGTACATAAAAAATAATATTACCATCAGTATACTAATATACTATAACTAAGAAAAATACAGCAAGAAATAACTAACTAATACAAATACTAAACAATAATTTTAATCATCTTAAAATAATTTAAAATATTTTTAGAAAAAATACAAAAATTAATTAATTATGTTCTATGTTCTCTTCTACAGGTTGAATCTCTGTATTTTCACGAATGGTGTATAACGGTTCTACAATTTCGTTTTATTTTGTTTTAAATATTGTAACGTACATGTTTTAAAAATATACAATATACAAACAAGGAATCCAAAAAATTTTAAAAATAAATATAAAAATAATTTTAATCATCTTAAAATAATTTAAAATATTTTGTAGAAAAAATACAAAAATTAATTAATTATGTTCTATGTTCTCTTCTACAGGTTGAATCTCTGTATTTTCACGAATGGTGTATAACGGTTCTACAATTTCGGTTTTATTTTGTTTGTTAAAATATTTTTTGCTAACCGTAATGTCTCCCTGAAGGACCACTTTTTCGTCTTTTTTTAAGTTACATAGTCCTGGTAATATTCCATTTCCTAGAAAAAATACAGTAGAATAAATCTAATGTGTTTTATTTACATATCATATTTAAAACATTTAGATAAATTTAAAATTATGTGGAAAAAAAGCGCAAGATGGCTATTTCACATTATTTTTTAATACGAGGAAAGCCACATATATGGTCCTGCTCAGTGGTCGTTGATTGACCCTGTACTTAGTTCCACAGAAGATCTTAAATCCATTATAATTTTTATAGAATAAATACTATTTAAAATAACTTACTTATTTTTTTACCTGATAGCAGCTGAGTTAAAATTGGCGAACACGGATCTAGAGTCGGAGTGATCTCATCTTTTGGATCTGAAATAATGTCTTTAGATTCCTTTGTTTCAGGAACTATAAAAATGTCGTCACTTCTAAATACATTATCTACAAAAAAGCATTAAATTTTAGGTATTTTAAATTATATATTTAAAGAAACTCTGACTGACCGTCATCATTTATATAAGGTTTAGGTAATGATGCTCCAAGAACAGACTCTTCTTCATGCGATTCATCCGAAAAATTATTTTTGCTTTTAGTGTCATCAATTTTTCTTTGACTTGGTTGATCTTTACTTGTCGTATCAGTCCTTAATAGATTAATTTCGTTCAATGCATCCGTTATTTCCGCTTCGGTGGGACTTGTTATTTCGGAATAAAAATTCAGAACGGAATCTGTTGCCTTCTCGGTTGAAGTTTGTTCTGTTTTCTGTTCTAGAGCTGCAGGATTTTCACTCCTTAAAAAATATATTTATTTTAGAAAATAATAGCATTTGGCAAAGGTTTATGACACATCTTTTGATACAGGTTACAAAAAATATAGTTTCTTATTGGATATGAATAATTATTATTATTAAATAAACGTCCATATAGTCCAATAACTGAAGACCTGAAAGTACCCAAAGCTGTAAATAAACCTGTACAGTTTTCATTTGCGGCGTAATTCTTAGATCTTCGCGAATGCTTTCGAGCGAGAAAAAGTTTATCACGATTCCGACATGGGAACCCGCTGAAAATGGTCCTACAAAGTCCCAAAAATAAGTTTCTTGCGAATATCTGCCAAAATATGGGAATTAGAAAATTTTTGTTAAAACAAAAAATTAAGATCACCTCAAAATCTATAAAAATGATTTTTACCATTTTTTTCGCAAAACCAATATTTTTCGCAAAAACGACCGTCGATAAATCCATAACATTCCACACTGGATAGATGTGGTAGTAAACTAAAAAATGCAGATGGGCAAAGCAATTTTTTATGAAAACGCAAGAAAGATGGTGAAGGAAATTTTCTGGGATCATTGAACACTTGCTAAGGTCTTATTATAAGAAACAAATGTTAATAACAAACCATTTTTTCAAAAACATTAACAAATTAATGAGATACTCCCAAAAAAAATTTGACCGCTTTTTTTAATATTCTAGAAAAATTAGAATCGACCCAAACTTACATGCAATAATAGGTACAGGTTTTCCTGTTCCGATGAACTTTAAATGATTAAAAAATATACATTATTGCCCGAGTAATGGAACAATTAGTCCGCCCGCCTATAAGTGAATCCATGAAAATAGCGGAATTATAGAGGTAGAGCGGCAGCTGAAATAAGGGCACATTTGGGTCCTGTTATCTTGAAAAGTATCGATTTTTCGAAAAAAATTATAAAAACCACTTTGTAGACTAGAAGGCGATCTTCATTTTTGGTTAAAGCAAAAATTCTTCAGTTCGCATATTTTGGCAGATATTAGCGGGAGACCCATTTTTCGGGCCTTGGGGGGCCATTTTCAGCCTTTTCCACCTTTAATCTTGATAAACTTTTTTTCGCTCGAAAGCATCCCCAAAGACCTAAGAATTGCACTTTAAGGGAAAATTGTACAGATTTATTTAAAGCTTTGTCCCTTCATTTACTGGACTATTAGTGTTATTTATACTGTGGTAAAAAATGGACTCTTACCTAAAGATTTCTTGGTCATTCATTCTTAAAGCACCAACATTTTCGTCACTGTCACTGTCATTCTCATTACTTTCAATACTTATAGGCTCTTCTTCTTCATCATTTATCCTTCCTTTTAAATCTTGCTTTTTAAATTCATCTGATTCATACTGAAGACCATTATGCTTAGCACTTAGCCTTACTTCAACGCGTTTTCTGTTATTTCTAGAAGATTCGTAGTAAGTTTTCACCAAAACATTTCCCAATCCACAGATTACTTTGTCGTTTCTACTTATGGTGTAATTTGCATTTCTTTCGACCACCGTAAAGTTGAGCGTTTCTATTTCACCTGTATCAGGGTCTTGTATTCTATAAGTTATGATATCTTTACCTTTTTCTTCAGTTTGATCATCTATAATAAATAAAAGTATTAAAAAATTATTTAACCTAAAAAAAATTAAACGTATTTTTATAAAGAAGAAGGAACTTTGACAAATGTAGACTTAATAAGCACATTAAAAGAATGAGTTTGGCAAAAAACACTTATGCTGGTTCTGTCAGGGGAAGGAAGAAATTTTTGAGTATGTGTGATGTCAATAGGAAGCTTTATATTGGCCCACGTTTGTAATGAACCATGATAAATCCATTGAAGTTGGTACAGGAAGAGAACCAATGTGACCAACACCATTTAAACACTAATAAAAATGCTTAAATTATGGTATTAAAAACTACCTTTAGGAGATTCAAAAACAACTTCATACTCCCTCCATGGAAACCTGTCTTCTTTAACTAAATTATTTGCTTTAACATAAACTATGGTTTTCCAACAAATCCTGGTATCTGTAGTCTCATTGTAGATTTTTTGTAGACTTTTCTTGGCCTTGTATTACCTACTTCTTTTAAGAGATTCGACATGTAATTCTGTAATTTCTCTTTTTGGTCCTCCACCTTGACATTTCGACGGTTTTGGTTATTGCTCACAGATTTATGTTTCTGGTGCTCAGTATTAATGGGGATATCCTCAGAAGAAAAATCAAAATCGTCTACGGGTCTTGGAGTTTTATTAGGAGCAGCGTTGGTTGATATCTAAAAAATGGAAAACATATTTTTTTTTAAGTAACAAAATTTATATTTTTTTCCATTTATATTTAGTATTTTACCAAAAATACGGATTTTCTTATGATGTTTTTATTAGAATTTTTTTTTTAATTAAACCATTTTCTAAATAATAAAGTGTACAATTTTTAGACAGAAACTACTTTTTAAAAAATAGATATTTTAAAAAGTGCCTTATAGATGGTTAAAAGAAAATTAAATCTGCATTACATGACCAATGACCAGTTCTAATAGCTCAATTCAAGATTTTGCAAGAAAATATACATGTAATATCGCCCTACTGCAAAGAAAATGTGTTTGGAATAAAGTATTGTTAAAACTAGGTAGTTTATGTAGGTTGGGTTGAGTATTATTTTGCAATGTGGTGCAATTTTCAAAAAATGGGACAAAATTCAAAATTATTTTATACGTCTGAAGTTTTGGACATAGGCTTAAAATTGCATTTGGAGAAGATTTTTTTTAGTAACGGTTTTTATTATTTTTAGAAAAAACCCTTAATTTGGATTAAAAAAAAATGACAGATATTGTAAATGATGTGACTACTATCTCTTTGGTTTTTTTCATCCTGATTGAAGCAAAACTGAATGCCTAATTTAAATTAAATAAAACTATAAATAAAAAATATCATAAGATGCTACAAATGGATTTTTTTTTCTATCCATTATTTTTTTTAGTAATCAGTTTTGCATCTCGAAGAACTTATTATTACACGTATCACGTGAACGCTGACAAATTTCATAAATGTCAAAAATAAGGCAAGAAGTTAAATTATTAAAAACAGTGATTAGAGAAAACAATAAAAAAATTTAAAAATGTATAATTTTGCCAAAAAAATGTCTAAATTACCCATTTTTCAACCTCCAAAATATAAATTGTGTAGTATTTCTAAAACTTTTTTAAAAATGCTAACAACCAAAATACACGGTGTTCCAAAAATGCACGACCTTTCAGAAAGTGATTCTTCATTAAAATATATACAATTTTTTTTATATACAGTGTGTCTACTTGAGTTGGCAACATATGGGAAACTTTTTTATTATTAATTTTACAAAAAACTTATTCTTTATAAAAAAATCTGCATGCTCTAAAAACTAAAATACAATCGTTAATTTTTTTTAATCCTATACAAAAATACGAATTTAAGTCGTATTTTTTGTAGTAGTAGTGGCGTATAGTTCCTTTATATTAAACAATATCAAAAATTGTTATTGAAAAAGTTGTTTGCAATTAAAAATCACGTTTAAATTTGGAAAACATCTCTACTCGAACAACGAAAATTTAATTGTAATTATTGTACATGTAATCTAGGATGCTCCGACAAGAAATGTCAGAGAGTTATTTTTGTACATATAATCTACCTACAAGACAAGAAATACTTAATAGTGGCATTTAAACCATCAGTTGTTTTTAGCGAAATTTGGTAGAAATTCAGGAGAAATCAAAGTCAGCAAAATGGGTACTTTTTTTTCAACTAGAAGGATGTTATTGCATATTTAAACATATTTTTTATTTCGGAACAACTTTTCATTATAACAATTTTTGGTATTTTGAAATATAAAGGTACTTTACTCTTAAGCAAAATTCATATTTTTTGACATACCTCGTATACAATTTAAAAAATTTGATATCTGTTGGTTGCATTTTGAGTGTCAGAACATGCAAACTTTTTATAAAGAATAACTTTTTTTCGTAAAATTAATAATATAAAAGTTTCCCATATGTTGCCAACTTAAGTAGACACACTGTATATGGGTCCGAAAATGCATAATTTCTAAAAGTAACTTTTTTTTGTAATTATCTTAAATACCCTGTAGTCAATTTTCCCAAAATTTGTTAGTGTTATTTCTTTTAATAATTAATCTGGCTTTGTTTTGAAAAAAAACCAAGTCATTGGTTCATTTTAAAAAGTAAATTTTAATCTGCAACTAGAGTTAACTGTGATTGGGGTCCAGAGATTTGCATTTAATTGGTTTTATTATTTTTTTCTCAAAAACAAAGCAAGGTAAATGGAAAAATATCAAGAGACAAAAAACTTGTATTTTTAGTTGCTTAAGCTAAAAAAAATTATAATAAATTTATTATTTTCTATAAGGTATCCCCTGAGACAACACTGGACCTAATTATTTTAATTTAATTAGACCTAAATTAGACCCTTATTATTAGGAATAACACTGACAAATCTCAAGAAAATCGGCCACATTGTATTTAGGATAATTTTTAAAAAAAATTAACACCCTGTATCTTAGGAACTACGTATTTTCGAACCCATAATTATAAAAACTTTTTTTATATTCTTCCATGAGATATCACCTCCTGAAATTTGGCCGATTATTTCAAATTCACCACCTGATTTGATGAAAAAAAGTTATATGTTTGTCCTATTTTCAGTAATAACTTAGGTATAAAAGCTTATCGAAATAGACTATTTTTCTTCAAAACCTTACCTTTAAAAAAATGCAACACAACAATAGTTGACTTAAAAACATTTTTATTGTACACTTCATTATTACTGTATAATTCACTAGTTTGAAACTTGATACACTAATGAATTACACTTATAATTTACTGGTTTTTATATAAAAATCTTTATATTTAATATTTATTAATAAATCCAAAAGTTCGTAAAAATCACGTTTATAGATGTTAGTAACATTTTACGTAAATAAACAGAAATAAACAACGAACCGAGTACTTTGTTTAAAATATTAATTTTTAAGTAAAAGTTCAAGTTCACTTTTATGAGGTTTTCTGCAAAATTACCCATTTTATTATTTTCTTAATCGAGTCTATGTCCCAAGTTTAAATAAAAACATAAGAAATTCAGATCAATGACATTCGTTTTTCGTTATTTATGTTTTCATGAAACTAGTAAGATTTTACAGGGTGTATTTAGGGGCTATAGCCAAAATAAATGAGTTTTATTAAAGTCCAGCACCTCTGTGGAGGACAGCAAGAAAGAGAAATTTATGCAGCAAAAACCATTTGCAAATTTTTTACAAAATTTTGATTCTGCGAATTTTAAATTTACAATTCAATTTTTTTTATGTCGTATACGAGGTTTGTCAAAAAATATGAATTTTACTCAAGAGTAAAGTACTTTTATTTTTTACAAAACCGTAGAATTTTATGAAGTAAAGTTATATTAAATTAAAAGGGTTATTCAAATATGCAATTACAGCTATTTAGCATAAAAATTTGGGATTAATAATTATTTACTAATAATTTTTCTATATTTTTTTATTTCACGATTTAGCAAATTTGCCATTTTTACTGTAATTTTACAAATACGAACTCACTTTAACACACAATGTCAAATATTTCATGTCAGTACATCCTAGATTACGTTAAATTGTATCAAGCCAGAACAATTAATACAGAATTATTAGTAAATAAACATCAATCCTAAATTTTAATGCTTAATAGCTGTAATTGCATATTTAAATATAACTTTTAATTCAAAATAACTTTACTTTAAAACAATCTTCTGTATTTTAAAAAATAAAGGTACTTTACTCCTGAGTAAAATTCATATTTTTTGACAAACCTCGTATACGGCTTAAAAAATTGATATCTTATGGTTTTGTTTGAAGTTTTGGACCATGCAAAACTTTTTATATGAAATATTTTTTTTTGTAAACTTAATAATAAAAAAGTTTTTCGTATGGTTCCAACTTAAGTAGACACACTGTTTATGTATATACCAGGTGCTTAATATATAAAATAATTGTTTGATCTACCTTCTTATTTTTTATCACTTTCGATGTGACAAGAAATGACGATTAATTTAAAATTCTAAATCATATTTGTGCTTATTTTAGTAGTATTTTACAATCGGAATATATGTAATATTTGACAGTTCTGCTTTAAAATATTACTTTTTTTAAAATGTCAGTTTAAATTTAACGCATTAAAGAAATCATTAAAAAAATAAATAATTTTTCCACTTGAAATTAGAAACAAGTAATTATTTTATTTTGTAATAATTAGTATGGTATTTCCATGTTTTGAGGAATAGAAAACTTGCTTCAGTAGTAATTTAATTGAAAGTTACACACAATCAATTTTTGTAGGTTATGTTAGATTTTATCATTCCGTCATTTTTTAAATTTTTAAGAACTAGTCATGTTTATTTTTATTTATGATTTTTTCATTAAAAAGTTTAACTGTTTTCTTGATATTAAGTGTATTACTTTTTAAAAATATATATTTTATAAAGCTTCCTTAGACAAGGTCAAAAACAAATAAACTTTGCATCACGTGTGACCAAATTTTAATAGCCCAATTTGAATTATGTAGAAAAACACAAATCTAGTTGGCGCTGCTTCTAAGAAAATATTTCTGAAATAAAGCATTTTCAAAACTAAGTTTTTGTAGGTTTTGTCGAGTTTTTTTTGCAACAAAAATGCAGTTTATACAAAAAGAGCAAAAAATTAAAATTCTCTTATACATCTGAAATTTGCGTACGGGCCAAAAATTTCTTTTTAAATTTTTTTTCTAATAACTTTTAAGATATTTCTTTTTAAATTTTTTTTCTAATAACTTTTAAGATATTTTTATTAACAACCCCACTCCTGGATTTTTTGGAAAACAATTTAAAAATAATTTTGAAATTAACGTCAAGGTTAAAGTCAAATTTCGAAAAAAATAATAATTTTAAAAATTTCATAAGATGAGGACTTTATCGATCACACTGTTATATAATTAAAATACTTAAAAACGATACCAAAGTGAACATTTTGTTAACGTTATATTTAAGATTAGTCTAAATAAAATACTTCAAAAAAGGACATTTATGATCCGTACCTTCAAACCAAAAGGATTTATACATTTTTAAAAATTTCCTATTGCGTGTAGTTTATATTTAGATTCATTTATCTAGTTTCAAGCACATTTATATTTGTGTTAAGTTGATTTTCAAACATAATATCATGTACAAAATTTTTTATATCTACTAAATTTCTAATTGAAAATTGTAAGGAAATTGTTTGCGACGTCACTTTTGCAATCTCGAACAAAATTTTTGACATCAAACATAAGAACTTCATACTTTCGACGACATTATATCCTTTCCCCCATAATCTTGCGTCCCCCTTCGATGGCCGCCCTTATCGAACGGCGTGTGCCGCCTGTTCCCCCATTTCCCCCCTGTCTCCGTCGGCGTCCCCATGGGAACGCGTACGGGAGCCGCCGCTCCCAGGGGAGCGCGTGCGTCCCCAGGGAGGAGTCTGTCTTGAAATGCACTTCGGACGATCGGACTACGGTGGCGGCAGTAGAGTCAGTCATATTTGGCGGTAGGTCGAAGGAATATGGAGAAAATGGGAACAGAAAACAGGGGCGGCGAGAATAAAGGAATATTTATTATTAATATTTTTATTTTATTTTATTACGAGAGAGGTTCAAATATGACCCCGAAAATAATTCTCAGAACCAAATGAATAGCCGAAATGTACGTCACTGTACTGTAAAACCACTTTATTGGAAGGTCTTCTGTCATAAAAAACATTATTAAACAAACCAGGAATATTTGCGAATAATTTAACCATAAATAACGCTACCAAATTTCAAAAGAAATTCGTTAAAAGATATTAAAATATAAAAAAAACCTTGTTTAAAAACATAACCCCCTGTATCTTGAAAACAATATATTTTTAAATCTATGTTTATAGAAACTTTTTTTACAAAAACCAACTAAGAAATCACATTCTTTAATACTGGAGCGTGTTTTTTAAACACCTTTTAATGATATCTTCAATCCACGATTATGAAAGAAAAAAAGAATCTGTTATAGTATATTGATTTGAAAGTAGACTTTTCAGATAAACAAATGGAGATTTTGTTAGTAAAAAACATTTTTAAAACAATATATACTAAAAAAATTTATTATGTATTGCTTTATAAAGTTAAATGCATATTTATATAAAAAGAGCTATAACAAAGCAAAATACAAAGTTTGTGTCGCCAGCCGTTTTCGGTGAACCCGAAAATAACCAAAAGACACGTGGATTGTCAGAAAACGTCAAATTTAACATTATATAATATCCCAAAATTGCATCTTTCTATTTTAAAAAAGCAAAAAAAATGGGATGTGTCACCATCCTGAATGGCCCGGTAAAAACGAAAAATCCAACCTAAACAAGACTCAACAAACATTTATGACAATTCCATATATTAAAAGAACTTCGAAAAAGATCCGTAGGATCGCCGGATAATATTAAAACAGCATTTAAATCTCAAACCACTCTATGAAGTATTCTGAATAGAAAAAGACAGGACAACAATATTTAAGATTAAGACTACCTACCCACCAAATTTCTTGTGGATGTGGTGATGTATACATTGGCCAGATTCGTCATTGAAATCTCGGATAAGAGAGGAGCAAGCAGATTTTTATATCACTTGCGGCCGAGTAATGATCGCGTTGTTAAATTTAGCAACGGACTTAGCAATTGTTAAAAGCTAACAACGGTTTAGAATGTTTAACAAAACGTCATTGTCAGTGTTATTCAATGATTTTAGTAGGCTTGTCAAAATCTGACATATTGTTAAACATTCTAAACCGTTGTTAACTTTTAACAATTGCTAAGTTAACAACGGTTTAGAATGTTTAACAAAATGTCAGATTTAGACAGGTTGCCTACTAAAATCATTAAATAACACTGACAATGACGTTTTGTTAAACATTCTTAATCGTTGTTAACTTTTAACAATTGCTAAGTTAACAACGGTTTAGAATGTTTAACAAAATGTCAGATTTAGACAGGTTGCCTACTAAAATCATTGAATAACACTGACAATAACGTTTTGTTAAACATTTTTAACCGTTGTTAACTTTTAACAATTGCTAAGATAACAACGATTTAGAATGTTTAACAAAATGTCAGATTTTGACAGGTTGCCTACTAAAATCATTGAATAACACTGACAATGACGTTTTGTTAAACATTCTAAACCGTTGTTAACTTTTAACAATTGCTAAGTTAACAACGGTTTAGAATGTTTAACAAAATGTCAGATTTTGACAGGTTGCCTACTAAAATCATTGAATAACACTGACAATGACGTTTTGTTAAACATTCTTAACGGTTGTTAACTTTTAACAATTGCTAAGTTAACAACGGTTTAGAATGTTTAACAAAATGTCAGATTTTGACAGGTTGCCTACTAAAATCACCGTTGTTAACTTTTAACAATTGCTAAGTTAACAACGGTTTAGAATGTTTAACAAAATGTCAGATTTTGACAGGTTGCCTACTAAAATCATTAAATAACACTGACAATGACGTTTTGTTAAACATTCTTAACCGTTGTTAACTTTTAACAATTGCTAAGTTAACAACGGTTTAGAATGTTTAACAAAATGTCAGATTTAGACAGGTTGCCTACTAAAATCATTAAATAACACTGACAATGACGTTTTGTTAAACATTCTTAACCGTTGTTAACTTTAACAATTGCTAAGTTAACAACGGTTTAGAATGTTTAACAAAATGTCAGATTTAGACAGGTTGCCTACTAAAATCATTGAATAACACTGACAAATGACGTTTTGTTAAACATTCTAAACCGTTGTTAACTTTTAACAATTGTAAATTAACAACGGTTTAGAATGTTTAACTAAAATGTCAGATTTAGACAGGTTGCCTACTAAAATCATTGAATAACACTGACAAGATTTTGTTAAACATTTTAACCGTTGTTAACTTTTAACAATTGCTAAGTTAACAACGGTTTAGAATGTTTAACAAAATGTCAGATTTTGACAGATTGCCTACTAAAATCATTGAATAACACTGACAATGACGTTTTGTTAAACATTCTAAACCGTTGTTAACTTTTAACAATTGCTAAGTTAACAACGGTTTAGAATGTTTAACAAAATGTCAGATTTAGACAGGTTGCCTACTAAAATCATTAAATAACACTGACAATGACGTTTTGTTAAACATTCTTAACCGTTGTTAACTTTTAACAATTGCTAAGTTAACAACGGTTTAGAATGTTTAACAAAATGTCAGATTTAGACAAGTTGCCTACTAAAATCATTGAATAACACTGACAATAACGTTTTGTTAAACATTCTTAACCGTTGTTAACTTTTAACAATTGCTAAGATAACAACGATTTAGAATGTTTAACAAAATGTCAGATTTTGACAGGTTGCCTACTAAAATCATTGAATAACACTGACAATGACGTTTTGTTAAACATTCTAAACCGTTGTTAACTTTTAACAATTGCTAAGTTAACAACGGTTTAGAATGTTTAACAAAATGTCAGATTTAGACAGGTTGCCTACTAAAATCATTGAATAACACTGACAATGACGTTTTGTTAAACATTCTTAACGGTTGTTAACTTTTAACAATTGCTAAGTCCATTGCTAAATTTAATAACGCGATCATCACTCGGCCGTAAGTCTCGCAGCAGATGATCTGATAATACAACAAGTGACATATGATGTATGGAAGCAAAAGAGCAAAGAATTATGTCAATGAAAAACTTGGCCATTAAGGAAACAAGAAGACCACTTAAAATATGACTTAAAGAACAAAAAACTTCCGGAACGAGGTAAAACGTCGAGATCAGGCGTTGCCAAACATACATGGTCAAAACAACACCGCATCAATGCGTGAAGTAAAAATTATTTATAAAGAAACTCACTGAATGGAAATAAAACTTAAAGAAGCTGTAATCATTCCAAATAAACCGAATCTATTTAGGTAGCTTAGTATTGATATTCCAAATATCTGGCAGCCATTGTTAAACCAGGAAAAATCGGTCAAGCTTCTGTAAGCAACAAATAGTATGTAAGTCTAACCTTTAGGAGTAGTTTTTAATTATCACTTAAAAACGGTTGAAGATAAATACCAACCGAAACGTTGTGTACCAATGAACGAATCAAGACAATAAAAGTCCAGGAACTATGTGTTACTGAAACCATAATATTGTCTAACAACTTTAAAGAAAACATATTTTTTCCTTAAAAAATTTGATGATGTACATTTTTCGAGCTGGAAAAGAAAATTGTTTTTTATCTTTTATCTCGACTATGGTCCTTATTTCGGCGAATCTCATCTTTTATCTTACCTACTTTCATCATAGAAAGCCGGGCCGGCTCTATATGGCCCCATAAATTCAATATTTAGCCGGTCTAAACTCCGCTGCCGTCGATATGAATGGCCGCCCCGGAAAATGGCCTCCGGAAAATTGGATCGGGAGATCCGTCTTACAGGAGAGTTTTCCGGAAAACAAATGACAACCGAATGGCGGAATCTAAGTATTAATGTTGAGGATCAAGTTGAAAGAAAGGCTGAGAGCTGTATTGTATTTTGTAAAATTGGAGAAAAATGGCAAAAACATTAAGCAATAAAAATAAAATTACCAAGCAACTATCCAACGACACAAATAATTCATGACGAAATACAACAAATTGTCTTCCTATAGTCTTATTTAAATCAACCTTTTTCTGTAATAATAGATGGTCACTCCTAACTTTATTTTTCTTTACATTAACGATCTGCTTCCTTTTACGATTAATTGTATTAAACGTGTTGCTGAAGATACTACCCACCACTTTAATGCGACTTTTTTTTAAGCAGTCCTTTAGCCAACCTTAGGAAAAATTCACAAAACAATGTAAATATATCTTTTACATGATCTTCCATTGGGGCATCGAAAACCCCCAATTAATAACGGCATAAATTACACAGCAAAATCTAAAAAACAAAGCCGTGGAGATAGGAAAGTAGGAGACATTTTTGGGTCTTTCTGATTTTCGCTCCTTTTCTATTATTGTAATATTTGCATTTGGGTTTCCTACTCGCGCATTGTTATAAAATTTCAATCGTTTACCGGTAAATTCGTAGATTTATTTATTTCAAAATCGAATGTTATTTATAAAAAGAAGAAAGTTCCTTTATTCTTCTTATAAAAGACTACAATATTGTGGTAGAGCTCAGAAAGATGAATTAGTAGAATTGATCAAAGTAGATAAAAATCTCTTAAGAGGAAACCTTTCTTTATCCTCGACATTCAATCTATCATTACCAATATTTTTTTACGGTTACGACACGAAGCGACGCGACAGGGTTGTCCGCCCACTGGGAGAGCCGACGCGACGCGGCGCGACGCAAAATCTTCAAAGTACTCCATCACTTATTTCCAGATTTGAGAAAAGATGCATGAAAAATGTTCAAATACTTTTGCACGTCGGAAATACTGTATTACATACCCAGGTGGAAAGTGTTTCATTTCTGTCGAGAGATGCGTTACTATACTTCTCGAGACAGAAATGAAACTTTCCACCGAGGTTTGTTTACTATTTTATTTACAACCACTTTATTCATTTCCTATTATTTTAAATTGAAATTATGAAAATTGATCCGGTAATAATTTTCTTAGGCGGCCGTGCTTCGCAATTTGTATCGTTGTCATGGTAACGGGTTGTCAAAGTATCAATACATACAGTGTAAGATAGACGCTTTAAATTTGAATAGTAATTTGTTTAATTTCGCAAATCCAAAAAACAATGTTATCAGATGAGGAATTTAGAATTTGCTGCTACTCCACCAGAAATTCAGAATATTATTATTATTATTAGAATGTTCGTATGTTCTGTGTCCTATACATAATATTTATTATAAGAGTAATTATCATATATTTGAAATATCAATATAATAAAATTACAAAAAAAAAACTTTCCAACCGGGTGGAAAGTGAGCACTTTCCACCCGGGTGGAAAGTAGAAGTCAAAAAACATCAACTTTCCACCTTTCAAAGATGGGCAAAATGTCATTATTACATGCATGGTTGTAAATAAAAAGTTTTTTGAACTTCTCAATACAGACAACAATACAGACGTCTATAGAACACCAAAACACTACCTCAGGCAAGCTATATTATGTGAGGAGAGGCTTGCTGTTACCCTAAGATAAGAAAAGTAATATACTTAGATTTAATTTATCAAGAACAGTTTTTAATAACTTCATCAAAATTAACTAAACAACTTTTTTATTGAGATTAATTTAAGAAATATTATAATAATAATAAAATACAAATATCACAAAAATAACAACATGTGAGATTCTTCACGATGATACCCGAAGGAGGCCGATGAGACCCGAATGCCACGCGACATTGTTGCTTGCTTGCTTCCCGACTTGTCTCGAGGTGTGGCGTCGCGTCGCTTTACGTCGCTCCTCGTCTCGTCGCCTAGATTGGCGGGCTTCAGTTTTATTATATGTAAAGTATCCTTGATGCATTTAATCGCGTTGCGTCGCGCCGCGTCGCGCTACTGGGCGAGCACCTTTAGTTACAACAATCACGATCAAAAATTCATTTCTCTAATAAGTCCTACACAGTCGCAAAAATGTCGAATAGAAAATGTCGAAAATGACATCTAAGAATCCAAATTTTCAATGCGCATGATTTTAAGCGACATTATACTGATCTCGTATGCGTCATTGTTTATTCGAGACTGGAGAACAAACTACCTGGGGTACCCCAGCAGTGAATGCTAGAAGAGTTCACCATCTACAATCACTGGGTATTTGTCGATTTGCTCATTCATTAAAAAGCTAAGAAAAACAGATTGTATCAATAAATTTTGTACTAGGTATATTTTAGTTATTATATATAGTTAAGATTATTTTATAACCTTTTCAACCAACTGGTGTCTACGCTAGTTTGGGACACAACAACATAAAAAGTCAGGTTGGCGGCAACATCCTGGATGAGAGAACAGACCAGATGAATCCCCAATACTCATTCAACAAAAACTTCGAGATAAAAATTCCAGATCGAAGTGAGTGGCAGCAACCCGATCTCCCCGGCACGGTTGGAGACATCATCTGGTATATGGATGGTTCCAAAACCGAGCAGGGATCTGGAGCGGGCGTGTACAGTGAAATGAAGAATTCACAATTCTCCATTCCACTAGAAACACACAGTACTGTATTTCAGAAATATATGCTTTACTGCACTGTGGGTACCAGGACATTTGGGAATAGAAGGGAACGAAAAAGCGGATGAGCTAGCAAGACATGGATCATGCACACCATACTTTGGACCAGAACCTGCCTTTGGAGTGACCAAAACCACAGCACGAGGGCAAACTAGGGAATGGATTCGAAACAAACACAAGGAATACTGGGAGAACCTCGGTAGAATAAGACATGGAAAGGGCTTCATAAGGGGCCCATCCAAAAGAACGAAGGAAGAACTACTCAGACAAAGTAGGAAAAGACTTCGCATAACAGTAGGGTTGCTAACAGGGCACGATAAACTAAGAGGGCACCTACACAAGATAGGCTCATACAATGGGGACCCAAGTTGCTGAACGTGCGACGAGGGGGAAGAAACAGCCTACCACATACTGTGTGAATGTGAAACGTTAAATCACAAAAGACAGGCATTATTTGGGCAACCGAAAATGAGCCCACAGGAATATATCAACTAACCAGTCTTGGGGTTATACAGAATTATTGAAGGAACAAGACTAATGGGAGGATTGGTATAAAAGACAATGGGAGATTAGGCACAAAAAGTCCAAGAGGCTGCGCAGCCTCCGGAAGTGATAGACGGCTCCCAGGAAGAAGAAGAAGAACCTTTTCAGTTATTTTCTGTTAAAATACTTTAAATAAGAGAAAATGTGCACATTGTTGCTTTAAAGATGAAACAACACCATAACATACTAATTTAGTTTTTAAATAAATTAAAATCCTTATTTCTTTATTTCAGTTGTTTAAAATAAGAATAAGATATTGTTTATTCTTTCTTTTTCCTCAAGTAACTGTGACATAAAAAGGCATCTTGTTAACAAAAAGTCTTTCATTAGAATATCTAACGCCGAACTAATTGGTTAAATGTAACTCCTGCTTTTTTCCTGCCTCTGGAACGCCTTATATTCCGCTGTTAATTTTCCTGCCGAGCAGAGATTTTATTAAGGAAATTGTGGGCTTAAACACTGCTAAATTAAGAAGATGATTTAAGACTCTTTAAAGGAAATTTTAAGATTGTTTGGACTTTTAGAATTGTTTTTTGGGTTTCGGTAAACTTTTATATTTTATTTTCTCTATGAACGTCTGTCTCTCTGTTTGTGTATCACATTTTGCTTAGAGTGTAATCCTATCCTGTATCGTTAAAAAGGTCTTTTTAGACTAAAGTTATTTTCCAATAAAAAAACCAAAAACCTTTTGAAAATCACTAAGGGTCAGATCCGGTGCAAGCAGCCCAAACATGTATATAACATTTTAATTAATTTAACTTTGATTTATTAAGGGTCATCTATTGAGGATTAAACTGGACATATTTGTGACTTGCCTGTATTAAAAAAAATGTGAAACGGCCATCCTGTGTGTTTTTACCCTAATACCAAAGAACGTTTAAAAAAGTTATTTCAAATAAAGCAAAAGAGACTAAAAAAATATTTTTCTGCCGCATCTTTTTGGTTCCGTTTTAAAAAAAGATTTTGTATTTATTTTTTGTAACAACAAAGTTAATTTAATTTATATGAGAAATGTGAGATTTATATTGGAAAAGAGGAAAAAGTAACAATAAATACTTAATATCCAAAACACAATGAGTCAGATTAGATTAGATTAGATTATTTGAGCAGAGATGGCAAAAATGACCTCCACCACTGCAACCTTGCCAGATTTATTGTGGTTTCTCCTATCGTTTTTAGAGTACCTTGTCAGACCCGTCTTCTTAACTAGACTCAAGTCTTGACACTGGCCACTCCATATATCTTGCCGGTTTTGGCTTTTCCTCACCAAGCCTAGTAAACTTAGCTACATAGTGCTTCACAGTGGCACCACACATGTACGGCTGTATTTTTCAGCCTCCTGGCAGAACCTACACAGGCTATCCTCCACCAGGCCCCACTCTTTCCAGGTGCTTTTGAGTTTACAATGTCCTGTTAGTTGACCTACCGTTATCCTACGACTTTACGACTGTGGCTCAGTAGGGCCGAGGTAAACTTGGCCGAGCAGGTCTTAATGAACTGCTTTGCCTGTCGTTGTTTCCCGGTGTTTGTAACAACCAGCTTTGAAACTCTCTACCAGCTCTTGATAGTGCTTTAAGGGCCTTCGAGATTTCACAGAATAGCTCAAGGCCTATCATTTCCATGGCTGATCCTCTTTTGGCTTGGTCGTCGGCTTCTTCTTACCCGGGTGGCTCTGGCCTGGAACCAGCTATAGTTTGTTTGCCAAGCCGACTTTATTCAGGGCCTGTACACAATCCCCCACTAGTTTGAAACTAACTTTTGGAGAACTGATGGCCCTCAGGGCCGCTTGGAAAACAAGGAGTCAATATAATTTTAAAATGAAAAAAAGTGTTGTTTAAAATAAATTATTTGCTAAAAGAGAAATTTCTTAAAGATATTATGACGAATACTATGGAAGTATTTTATCCAACAGAATATTATATTTAAAACATCAATGTTAATATTCAATTTATTATATAAATATTAATAAAAATTTAAATATTAAATATATTTTACTTTACTGATATAAATATATGCATCAGTAGTAGTGGGTGAGTTTTTTGAAGTGGATATGTCAAAAACGGTTTAAAATATTTTTATAAACATAGTATGTACTGGGGTGGCATAATTTACGTTATTTTTGCCATTTTTTTCTAAATCACCTATTAAGGGGTGGAGGGTAACTTTGAAATTAATTAATGTGTTTTTTTATTTTAAAATACCAATCTACGTAAAAAACTACGTCTGTGTGTAATTTGCTCTACTAGTTACGGAGTTTTGGTGAAAGATAGTTTAATTGAATTAAAAAAAAATTAAAAAATTATTGGATTAAGCCGCATTTCATGGAAATAACCTTAAAATTCGCAACTTACTTAAAAAGCCATTAGAAAATTTCAAAGTTACCCCTACCCTTTAAGAAAGATAAAGGAAAAATGTCAAAAATAACGTAAAATAACTAGTTGACCAAAATTATATATATATATATATATATATATATATATATATATATATATATATATATATATATATATATATATATATATATATATATATATATATATAAAAAAAAAAAAAAAAAAAAATAAAACCATTTTTAACTAAACATATCGCATTGTAAGGCTTTAAAAATCCTATCATGTATATTTCAGTTTCTCTCTTTTAATTTTAACATTATTGTCCATTTCTTATTTTTTCTTTTGCAGGTGGTCATTTCAACTCAAGTGGCAGTGGACGGACCTTTATTAGCGATATCAGATAACATGTTTGTACATAACAACTCGAAACACGGGAGAAGAGCGAAAAGACTGGATCCTACGGAAGGTAATACACATAAAAATAATCATTTCTAGGTAAATTTTAGGCATAAAAAATCTCAAATTTTTTTAGCCCAATACGATTCTTAAATTATTAATCTAAATTTTTTCTAATAACCTTATGTGGAAAAATTTGTCCTTAACTAAATATTAAACTTTCGTGACAAAAAAAAAAATAAAATATCTTTATCTGACCAAACCTCTAAGAAGCATGCTCTAAATTTGGTCATTTTCAGAATTTTTACTGCTCAATCGACTACTGTGCAATGCAGTTTTACGAATTTAATATTCAAAAAATTACAAACAAAATATATATTTAATAAAAGAGTATTTCTCTGGTTAAAATTATGTATTTTTGTGTAACAACAGTTTTTCAATTTTTTAAAAACTATTTAGAAAAAAAAACATTAGTTTCACTATCAGCTAGTACTGACCATATTTTATATCATCCACAAAATACCCATATTACAATTTTAAACACTGCTTTAAGCAAAACACCGGTCC
>JAHBCN010006814.1:0-46918 GCA_019359885.1 Listronotus oregonensis
TTTTTTTTTTAAATAAACATATTTTGTATAAGAGACAATGAATTAGAAAACAAACGCGCATGATTTTCTTTTAGGAGCGTTCCATATTTGTTAATAATACGGGTAAATCTGTTAAAAAACACTTTAAACCTTGAAATAATTTTGGAAGTACATGAATCGAGATGAAACCTTTTGCTTTCTCTTTAGAAACAGATAAACTACAAAGTTTCGGAAAGGGATATTGTATACTACGAAAGGGGGTGGTTTTTCCCATTTCTTTACACCCTACACCCATAAATAATACATTTTTTTAAAAAAAGTTTTTCCCATTTTTAATGGTAAATTTTTTTTTGTACTAAATTCAAAATAATATCAAAAATTTAAATTTGAGGGCTAAGAACGGTTAAATTCCCCCTTTTTTATCCCTACACCCCTAAAACATACATTTTGCTAAAAAAAGTTTTTCCCCGTTTTAAATGGTACATATAGGTTTTTTGGGCCACTAAATTTAAATATTATATTGGCAATTACTTTTTGAGAGCATAGAAGGGCTAAATACACCCTTCTAATGCTCTCGAATGTAATTGGAATAGTTTTTAGGTTCAAAAAAATTAAATTAAAAATCCAGGGCCGTATTTAGAAAAATAAAGTTGATTATGGTTGAACGAAAACGAAACGTCGTAAGAAATTTTAAGTTTTACCAATACATAGAGCGCACAAAGTTCCAATAAGAATGTATTTTAGAATTTTTCTAACGTTTGAAATAAACTAGTAAAAAAATAAAAACAAAAATCGAAAATTTTAGTTTTTTCGTCATATTTTCGGAAATACGAAATATAACTTTAATTTTTTACCGGTATATTATTGAGCTACGCAACATTGCCAAATTTAAATCACCCAACTTTTTTTTGCCGTTTCGGGGATCCTTATGCTGTTCATTCTTAGGTCTCCGCGAAGGCTTTCGAGCAAGAAAAAGTTTATCACGATTCCGACGTGGGTACCCGTTGAAAATGGCCCCACAAAGTCCCAAGAATCAGTTTCCCGCGAATATCTACCAAAATATGCGAATTAAAGAATTTTTGTTAAGATAAAAAATGAAGATCACCTCGAAATCTACAATAATGGTTCCTACCATTTCTTTCGCAACACCAATATTTTTCGCAAAAACGGGCGTCGAAGAACCCATAACATTCAACACTGAATAGATGTGGTTAGTTGTGAATCCGCGAGTCACTGGTGTGATGAATTTCCCTGATTTTTGAAAAATTGTTGAACTTTATTAAAAAGGAAAAAGTACATTTATAAACTAGACACTCTAATCTTTTAAATGATGTACAATTGAAAAGCATTTTAATAGATGATGAGTTTTTGATTCGCGTTCATTCTACAGATTTTATAGAACTCCGGAAATGGCTAAAAATGCAGTTGGGCAAAACTACTTTTTATCAAAACGCAAGAAAGATGGTGAAGGAAATTTTTTGGGATTATTAAGCACTTGCTAAGGTCTCATTATAAAAAAGAAATGTTAATAATAAATTTCAAAAAATATTAATAAATTAATGAGATACTCTCAAAATATTGAGAAAAAATTTTGACCGCTTTTTTAATATTCTAGAAAAATCAGAATGGACCTAAACTCATACAATGATAGGTACGGGTTTTTTCATTCCGATAACTTTAATGATTAAAAATGTACATTATTGCCAGGAAAAATTTGCCATTATAAGTGAATCCACCTGAAATAAAGGGACTTTTGGGTCGCGTTATCTTGAAAACTATCGATTTTTCGAAAAAAAATTATAAAAATTATTTAATTCTCCAATTCGGATATTTTAGCAGATATTAGCGGGAAACCCATTTTTTGGGCCTTGAGGGGTCATTTTCAGCACTTTCCCACCTGTTAATGTTGATTTTTTTTCGCTCGAAAGCATTCCTAAAGACCTAAGAATTGCGCCACAAGGGAAAACTGTACAGATTTATTTACAGCTTTGTCCCTTTATTTAGTCGACTATTTATAAAAACACAATTTTAGAAGAAAAAAATCAGAAGTTCCATACCTACTTAATTTTAACTATTAAAGGCTGCCCGAAAATCGCTCGAAACCACCTAAAAAGAGCGAATGTGACGTTTGGTAAATCAAATGCGGAATAAATGTTTTTTTTTCATTTCCATAGCAATGTAAGCAAAAAAAGGTTATACAAGGTTTACCGTTTTTTATATGATGGACGATTTTTTTATAAATATCTACAACATGCGAAAAAATAGTTTAGGCACCTCGACAAAAAAGTGATTTTTCTTGACTCGTATAGTATTTAAATCCAACGTCCATATTTGTCAAGGAAAATTCTACCTTTCTGTACTTGATACGTTATATACTATTAATAGTTTATATTGCTTTTCACAACGATTTGCTTTACAGGACCCGCCTTAGCTAACAAAATCCAACTGAGTTTGCTTGGGTGCATCAATTTGATGATCAGAAGTAACCATCACGCTTTATTTTTATCGTATAAGAGCAATATAAATTAACATTAACTGTAATCAGGAAACCGCAAGGATTAGTTATAAAACTGTAAAACCATTAGGTATAATTAATAAAAATTGGTCATTTGCTGATAAGCCTTCATCCTTACCTGTACCTTTTCTTAATATGAAAACCCAAGATTACATTAAGAAATCCTGAATAGTCTAAAACGTTAAAATATTCACAAAATTTAAGTACCTTTGGTTATCCTACCTGTTGTTATTATTTTATAATAATATATCAGTGTAAGTTTGGGTGATTTATAGAGACCTGTCTAATTACTTCTGGGAATTTTAAGCGATTTTACTGGAAAGTTATAATAAAGCTCATGAATGCGGGTCCTATATTTAAATTATTAAGAACTATCATATTTTCATAGGTAAAAGCATTACTAGGTGTTTATAATTTTAATGTTTAAATCTAGACCAACCATAATCTCTCAGGAAACAAGAGTTGTTAGATGTATAAAGTGGCAGACAGGTTTTCGCTGAAAACTCTTTAGAAAACTGTATAAAATAGAAATCGAAATCTTAAATAAGAAACACGACTCCAGTCTCGAAAAGATCGTAACATTTGTTAAATATAGAAAATGTGAAAAAACCGTACTTTTTCTACTTTAAACACTTATAACTAAGCAAGTATTGGTCGTAGAGAAAAATTATAAAATGAGAAAAGTTAATAAATTGTCTTCTACAAGGGTATTAGTTAAGAAATAGGAAAGTGCTTTACGATTGTGCCAAAATAGTAATTAACAAAAAAGGCAAAAAATATTGTTTTTGCTGCGTGATATTTTTGAACCCTTTGAATATTTCTGAGGACCTGCATATTAGAGTGTCTCTTACAATGGCTTACCTTTATAACTTTTTTGTTTTTAAAGATGTCGGAATGAAATTTAAATAGTATGTTTGATAGCGTCAAATACTGAAATCTGTCATTCCCTGAAATGACTAGTTCATACATGTATTGCCGACAAACAGCGTAAATAACTTATTTGACTTATAAGTACCAACCATTTAGTCATTTCTTGTAATGCATAGGCAACCAATTACTTAAAAATTACTATTACGCTGTTTTTGTAAAACGGATTTAGGCATTACAGAAAATGACTGAATAGTTAGTAAAACACTGTAATAATAGGGCTTTTACGCTGTTTACCGACAATTCAGGTATGAACTAGTCATTTCAGGAAATGGATTTTAGTGTTGGACGCCGACATGTATATTACAAAAAACTGCATTTTTTGAACTGGCGATCAAATATTTTATCCAATCTTATCTGTGTATTTTTAAATAAGGCAACTAGTAGATATGTTTTCACTAGATGAATGTATCAGAGATACTAAATTAAATTGTTGGTATTTTAAAATTTTGTTTTGTAAGTTAAAAACAGTGAATTCGTTTAATTTACTGTTCATATCATAACATTTCCGCTTAGACCGAAAATTAAAAAAAGTAGAGTCACTTGTCAAAAAGAGAGTTTTATGTCTTAAAACTATCCTCCAAATGTAATTTTGATATCTTTACAGTGTTTTTTTTTTTTATGCGACTTCTAACTATACATATATTTATAAAAAGTAGGTATAACATATTTTCGCCGAGACGAGAGGGTGGTTTATCTATCGAGGATCCTGTAAAATCGGTCTCTGCACTAAATATTAGAGTAAAGGATATTGTAGTCAGCAAAATTACGAATGGTTTTGATCGTGGAGAAAAGAAAAATGTTAATGAAGGAAAAAATAAAGTTGATTTTAGCTAGAACTGAATCTCAGGATACCCCAGCACTAAATTAATAAAAGCTGTAAAATATACAATAACAAATAAACATAATTTTAAAAGCAAGCTAAAGAGCTTGGCACAACATTTTGAGAGGAAGACCATATAGGGGAAGTTTGTTAAGGAGCACATCATCCCAGACCTAGTCAATGCCTTGGATATGTCAGGGGCAATCATCTGGGATACGCAAAAAACTTAAGGGACTTGTTTAAGTTATGTGCAACAAATGAAAGAAGATTTTCTGGAGATCTTTCGTACTGTCTATCAAGTGGGCATACCTAATTTCGTATTGCTTCGAAAAACGTTAAATTTGGAAATTAATAAATTTTTTATTGCCTGGAAATGAACTATAATTTCTATATTTTCGACTGAGAAGAACACCTAAGTTGTTTTGGAATGGTTTAAAAAGTCAGTAACCATAGTTACAACAACACAAAGGTATTCCATTAGGTCAAAAAGACAGTGACCATGGATACTTACAAGATGATTTTTTAATTGAAAATAAACATATTATAAAAGAAAGATTTATAAGTTTATAATAAGAAAGTTATAGGTATACTAACAAATAGTAAACATATTTGAACAATAATATTCAGCAACGACAGTTTGTTTAATTCAGGTCTAGGGAATAGATGGAGCTATTAAGCAAGGACAATTAAATATTAATAGATTGGAAAACTTTGTCTTATACTTTTATTTTTCTCACTAATTGTGTATTTTTTTGTTTGTTGTTTTAAATATTACGAACTCTAGTAGAAACGAAAAGTTCCGCACGCCTCTAGCTATGAATTCCAAGAGAATATCATTTCTTGTATTTGATGTCACTATTATTTAGAATGGATATGCTTGCCGTCAGTTGTTACTGCTCTTATATCGCAATTGCGAAAGAACATATTGTAGGTATATTTGTTTAAATTATATGAAACTTCGTACCAGTAATCAAGAGTACATTTACGGCTCTTACGTTCTAAATATGGACGTAAGTAGTTTCCTAAATTTAGGATTTTCAAACAAGTGGTTTCCTTCCTGTTATTTGTCTTGTTGGGTAAATATGCCTTTTTAACTGTATGTAATACAGGGTGTAAAACAAAGTTTTAAACAAAAAATAATATTTCCCCCATTTAAAAATGTAAAAATCAATTGACAACAGCACTACGCGTAGCGTGGAGTCCCTCAAACCAGTCGTGCATTGTGCAATCGGGAATACGCCAATAAGTTATTAATTTACGGCGAGGCAAACCAAAATGCTAATCTAGCAGCTTAAATTTACCGTGATAGATTTTTACAACGGTACCAAAGAGTTTTGAAAACGGGATGTGTGCAACCTATAAATCCTGGGAGGTACATAATTGTGAAACAAGAGAAAAGAAATTTGAAAATGTTTCTTTTTTTACAATTGGAGTCTTTCTTTTCTTCAAGCAAAATAAAAAAGTGCTTTTTTAAAACATAATAATTTGTGTTCTTAAAATTGACATTTAGCTTAATTTTGTGGTAAGTACATTTATTTTTTAATTACAAATAAAAGCCCCAAATAAAGTAAAAAGTAAAGGAAAAAACGTAATTTTTACGCAGAGGAGGCTGGTATATAAGAGTTGCGGAGCTGCGTACTCTCAAAAAAAAAAACATAAAATAGGCCAAGCAATAATTTATTGTTTTTTACTTAAACTTATTTTCAAAATAACTATTAAAATAAATTGCAAGAATAAATTTTTATGTAAATAAACATCTTTTTAAAAAAAGTGTAAATATATAAAACCTCGCAAAACCGTATGACGTTCGACTCAAAATGATGAAGCGGGTGCGGTGTTGCCAAATTTTTTAAACTTTAAAAAGCAATAATTTGAAAACAATTAACTTTTGACCCATGTGTTTTTGGCCTGTTTTGAGATCCTCTATCCCCTATTAAAATCGTGCGCATCATACTTTTTACACCCTGTATAACAGAATCACCCGAAACCGCTTTTGTTAGGTATTTCAGCAATATTGAGCGCGTTTGGTAGTGGAATGTTACACCGTCGTATGTGGTTTAAACTCCACGCTAAACTGTTATTTCCAATTGTTCACTATTGTTAAATCTCACCAAACATGATGCAACAAACACTTATAAGGAAAGACCCCAAGCAATTCGCTTTAAACTAGAAAACAATCAAGACCTCAAATGATAAAAATTATATGCCAGCCACTTCATGCATGTATCGTCACTTTAAAATCCACTTGAAGGAGGTTCTCAGATATTTTCAAATGTCCCGCCCAAAACCAATCGCAGCAGAGGGCGTGATTTCGCGCCCTTCCACAGTTACCGCCTCAAACACGCGCGTGTTACGTCATGACGTTCTCCCACCAAGACAGCTGCGATCATTTTTTTAGCTTTTATGATGTCAATAAAACAAGCAGGCTAGGGAAAAGGACCAAACAAGTTGCCTAGTGTTCTTTTTTGCTGACAGTTGGTAGAATTGGAAAACTGTTCTTTTGTTCGTATGACTGATATATACGGTGCGCTAGAGTATTCCTTTTTTATTGTTTGGGCCTTTTTCTGTTTTATTTGACGTGTGTAGGGGGTTCTTTGTGATTATGAGTTTGTTGATGTAGTTTGTCAAAAGTTGCAGAGGATGCGTCCAGAAAATGCAAAATTTAATAATTTTAGTAGCAACGGCTAATGGGATAACATAATAGTTATTAAAGTATTAAATATCGAGGACGGTTGACGACACCTAACGAACAAAATACTTATTAGAGTTTAAGCAAGATTCCCTTTTTTCAGTTTAAAAATTTAAAAGAAAACAACGTAATGACACCTATTTAAAATAAATTTTAAATAATTATTGTTAAAATACACCTTCCTTTGTAAAATATTATTTTATACAGGGTGTCCCAGAAGTAATGGGATACAGAACAACAGATTCCTTAGGTCAAAATAATTCAAATAACGCAAACTTGTCTTATCCCAAAGTTGATAATAACTAAGATACAGGGTGTCAAACTTTTAATTTTGTTTTCGTTTTTTCATAATAATTTCTTAGCTTAATGACATAGCGGTACAAAATTGCGGATTTGGGGGTTCTTTAAGGAGAGAAATTTAAATTCGTCTATACTTTTGATGTAGCTGGTAGAGGGCGTCAGCTACGACCTACCCCACTTGTTTTAGATAGCATAACGTTTTTAAGCTTCCCACTAAAGTAACTGTGATAACGTTTAATTTTAAACGTTACTTTATTATGTCTGTTTTCTTGAATTGTTACTGATAATTTTCGTTTCTGTAACATACCCTTGTGAATATTCTTAATACGGTATAGAACAACATCTTACTGACATAATTTTTATGTACTTTTATATTAACGTTAAAATGTTGCCATGTATAGAATGGTCTTTTAAATACAAGTTCGATACATCTGTTAATATACGTATCAGATACGATTATAATTTGTTAAGACATAAAATGTTATTGGTGTAAAGTTATAATAATGATATTATTTAATGCAGAATCGTTACGTTTACTGCGTCTATTATATTTCCTCGTGGAAATGTAAACACAATTAACATATCGACCTCGTTTGCTTAAATGTACCCCGCACAGAGATAGTTACATTTTTTGACAACGACGCCAGGTTTAGAAAGAAAGATTAGCTTCGCTTTAGTACTTAACCTTACTTTATTTTAAGAACCATTGTGTTTTGTGTTGTAAGTTTTTTCTCGTGATATTAAAGAGAAATATGGATCGGAAAGTAAGTATATTACACTCTTTTCTATTACACTTCAGTTTTTATGTATGTATGTAGGTATATAGATAAACCGACCAAAAATCCAGATTTTGAAGGTAAGGTTTTTAAGCCATAGGTCTAGAAAATCCAGCATTAGCCGTTTCCTTAAGATAAATATTGGGGTAATAAGTCCGGATTTAGTTTGGTGAGGTACCTCCCATTTCCTAGATATACATATAAATTAAAGAAAGTATAGATTTGGTTGCTTTATACCTTACATATTAGTCATTTTTATAAGACTGGAAAGTAGTGTTTTTGCAAGTCGAGTCAAGCGGTTTGTAGGGCGAGCCGTAATTGGCCGTAGGCGACTTCTGGAAGCTTGGCGAGACCTGCAAAACACTTGTTTTTCGGTCATGTAATGTACAATGTTTTTTTCAACTAAAACTATTTAAAAAAAAACAATAATAATATTTTAATAATCGACAACAGGTCTATTTATCCGCTTGACATGGATTTGATACTTATTATAACAATAAGAATATTTTAAGACACCCACAGAACGGTAGTACTTAGAAGTTCGTTTCCGTAACAACCATGCATAAAAACGGCTATGCTCCAAACAGCAGCTTATTTTTCATTTCGTGGATCTGCAAAGTACCTAACAAATGGGTTTAGTGACAAATGAGTATTTTCCGATCGGTCAGAAAAAAACTTTTTAGGGGACTTATATAGCAAAAATTGGGTATTTTCAATAAATGAAATTCTTCGGTTGAATGAATTTGATCAAAGTTGTAACTCAAAGTATTCACTGTGAAGTATTTTATTTTGTACTGGCCCTGATGTTAGACACTTGACACATGAATAATAGTAATAATAATAATATTAAAATTATTAGAAAATTAATTTTTAAATAAATTGTAGATGCAGCACATTATGTTTTCAAATGACAACTAATCAAAAAGTGGATTGGCAATTAAAAAGAGAAGCATAGGTTCAACATGCTCAAGGAACGTAACTATAACTGTAAGCAAAGACAATTGTAGTTACCACTATAGACACACAGAACAATGTAAAATTTTTGGTAATAGGTTTGGACGCTCGCTTGCTGAGATTCCTTGAGCGAGCGTCCATCGAGGAAAATACGGCACAAGCTGCTGTATAAACGAATACTGTTGCCAAACCAACAAAAAAAGTAACAGAAAGTAGAAATTATTTTTGTCGAAAATAGGCTTCAATTTTTATTCGTTTTTCTAATCTTAATCTTATTTTTTTTTTTTATTAAATAATAATTTTAATTATTTAAACTTAAATTAAATTATTTCCTAAAATATATTTACACCTAGTATAAGAATACAAATTTAAAAATGATTTAAATTTTTTCAAATTCTATTTTTTATTATAAAACATCCCTACATAACAAAAAATGTTTGTATAGGCTCACCTAAATTTATTTAATTTTTTTTTTTAAATAAATCCAAATAAACGCTGTATTTTTAAGTTTATTGCTTTTGCAAATAAAGTGAGAATTATTAATTAAAGTGTAGCCATCAAAGAAGCAAAAAAGGTAGTTTTTGGGAAAAAAAAAAAAAACGTTTTTTTTTAATTCATAGCATATGTATTGCCATTTGTGCGTTGTAATTTGGTTTGTTTTCCTGTGGTAATAAAAAAATTTTTATTCTTGTTAAAATGTCGGGGAAAACAGTCAATATTATGACTGCCGGGGAGTCAAAAGAGATAAAGTTAGGCTTTTTTGTTTTCCCACAAAATCGTAATAGTTGCAATTTTTATAAACTGTGGGAAATATTTATCTATGTATATTAAAATATTTAGACTAATAAATACCTTTAACATATGATCGACACCAAAATTTTAAATTTTTGTTTAGAGTACCTTTTGATAGTTATTAATTTAAATATTTGATATTTAAAAGAGTGACCGCAAAAATCGCTTAAAAACTGCCTGTTTTTTCACATTTATTCTTTTGGGGAAGAGCAGTGTTTTTCGTATTTTAAAATTTTTTAAAAAATCACTTCTATTTAAGGGTTAAAAAGATGCCAAATCAAAAAAATTGCAGAAATACAGGGGTATTAAAAGTTATTCTTACTGCAACTTTTTTTCCCAAAAGGGATTTTGAAAATGATATAATACATTTCCATCCCGGGAATTGAAATCAACCCCCATGAACTATGGGGGGGGTTTTTTGGGTGTACTTCTGCTTTGTACTTGGTTCGTAGTATCTGGTACACGCCAAGAAGTCAAACAAGAGACTTTTTAAAAAACATAGTTTAACAAAAAAATAAAAAAATGGGTATAAACTTTTTTACGGGAATCTAAATGTCTAAATTTTTACCCAATTATATTTTAATGGGCCCAATCTTAATTTTAAAAATTTTAAGTTATTATATATATATTTAAAATTAAAAAAATATTTAATATAAAGTTTAAATAATATATATATATTTTATATAAAAAATATTTAAATTTTAACAAAACTTTAAAAACCTTACCTTCCAAATTTTTTTACAATTTAAATACCAAAATTTTTTTAAATAAAATTAAAAAAAATAATAATTTTCAGACTAATAAAATGTTCTCTGAGAGCACTTGAGCGTCGAGCAGACTTTTTAAAACAATGTTTTATAAAAAAAATATACAAAAAAAATAATAATTTTTTTTTTCCCAATAAACTTACATACTATACTGCTGTCTGTGTTCTGGGGTTAATTTTATCCTTCGTGGGGATGCCAACGCTGTTTAGGGGCCCCGGGGTTTTAAAATTCCCCAAAAACCCTGGGTTCCGGGTTGGGGTTTTAAATAAAAATTTTAAGATTTTTCTTAAATTTTTTTGATGGTCTGGTTTTTCTTTTTAGTGAAAAAAACAATTTCCCAAAAACGTCAATATAATAGTATACCCTTTTTTCATCGGTAGGCCCTTGGATGCTTTCTTTTTTCCACGATGAAATTTGAATTGACTACCCCAGAGTCAGTAATTTCCGCATGTTTGGAAGATGATTTGCCCAATTTGCGTCTATTTTTAAAATCACTGGGGCGGTATGCACTTTTTCTGACTTCTCAACATGTAACTGGCAGGATCGCCATGTGGGTTTCGCTTTGTACTTGGTTCGTAGTATCTGGTACACGCCAAGAAGTCAAACAAGAGACTTTGTATAAAACATAGGGTTTTAAAATAAAAATAGAAAAAAAGTATAAACTTATCTTACTGCATCTAAATGCATCTTTTAAAAATATCTATATAATTATATCTAATCGTATCTAATCTTTAATTTTATAAATCAAGTTTTTTTTTTTTATATATATATATTTAAACATTAAACAAAAAATCATTTAATATACACAGTTTACAATAATATATCAGTATTGTTATATAAACTAATATTTAAATAATAACATAACATAAATACCTGTTAGCCTTCACGGTCAATGGCTTTGATACGTGCAAAGATTGATGACCCCAACAAGTAAAGGGGCTAACCTTTCAAGATTTATATCTTTAGCCTTTTTTTTCAAAACCCTAATCCATTACAGTACAATTTATAACCTAAAATATATAAAATCATGTACAACTTTAAAAATTGCAAAAAAAAGGATTTATTGGGCATGTTAATAAACAAAAATGTATATGATAGTCAACCACCCTTTTCTAAGGGAAAAATAACCCCTTTTCAGTGAGAAAAAAAAGAATGAAATCCCTAGCTTTTACAAAAAAGTCTTAGCTTCGTATTTTTTGATCCAAGTTTAACAAGCAGGTAAGAAAATTCATGTTATATTTGAGATATACAAAAAAATAATCAAATAAAAAATACAGCTTTTCAAATTGTCTATATAAAAAGTTATATAAACATTTTCGATAGGATGAATAATAGAGCAGATATAACAAAAATGTGATTGAATTGATCACATTGATCCTGAAATAAAAGGAGACCAGAAAATTAATTCCGCTCAAAAATGAATAAGGATTTGAAACGTTATTTTTATTTTAAGAGAAAGCAGTAGCAAATCAAATCAAATAAAGCTTTATTGTGTAGAGCAGTCTTTCTCAAAGTGGGCGATAACGCCCCCGTGTGGGCGCTGGAGGCCTAGAGGGGGGCGGTAAGGGACCCAGAAAAAATTGGGGGGCTTTGATGTCATTTTGGGGGGCGATGGATGATTTGTAACTTCAGCTACTTCATAGTTTAAAATTCAATGAAATTAAAACCTTTCACTACACAACATCTCTTTATTAGTTGATATTTTAATCCTATTTTATTGTATAAATATAAATTAAAAATATATTCAATATTTAATATTTTTAATGCGTTCACAACGCTATTTATATGTTAAGATATTTAGTAATAGGTATCAAACACTGAAATATATTCGTGTCTTTAAGTGTCGTAGGTGAGGTGCCCACCTCCGAAGACACGTGTTAAAAATATGTATATATTGTTGCGGTCAAGCAGAGCACTTGCCGAACGCGGGATTCTTTATGTACCTAATCTAGTAAAATTAAAGAAAAAATAAAATTAAACTTAGAATGTTTAATTATAATTCACGTTTGGCGCAAACAAATATTGGACGATTTATTTGTGCAATCCTGTATTTTAGTCCGTCAACGTTCGTCGGTCCGTTTTTTCGGAGTGCAGGTGCCCAAATACCTGCCGCGGCTTGCCGTCCGGCGACTGACGGACTAGAGGTGTCATCGCGAACGATTCGTTCAAAAGAACAGCGTTTTTGACCCACTTGCTGGATCGCTCTGCGATGAATAACGAACCTAGTTTTGTTTTATGGGTACTCGTATTGTCGGTTCGAAATAGTTTTGGCTATATACCTATTTGGCGATTAAAAGAACTTTTTTTCTTTGTTTTAACTATTCTTTTAACCAAAGACTTAATTTAGAGGTTCATTTGTAGGTTTTATTGATTATAGTTTTTAAAAGTTTTATCCCAAATATATTTTTTTAAATAATAGGTATTTATACCAAATGAAATACGCCGCTCCTCCGCTACCCCGATACTCTAATATTGTAAAGTTAAATTATAATTGCTAATGTTGATAATTTTAAATAAAAGATACTCTTAATATTGTAAGTTGCAATAATAGTGCTCTCTGGTAAGAAAAGTGTCGTTTAGAATATAGGTTTAATTAAATTAGCGAGACTAATATGTTATTAAGATTTTTAAGGTGACAAAAAAATGGGGGGCGCTACAAAATAACTGATTTTCAAAGTGGGCGTTAGACAAAATAAGTTTGGGAACCTCTGGTGTAGAGAATATAAAATTCTCATTCACAAAGCAATGTTCTTATCTAAATATAAAATAAAAATAAAGCGCTCTAAAATATTTAAACATTAGTCTTGAAAGAGATCATATTATTTTTAATAAGCTATACCAATAAGTCATTCCTAAAATGAAACTAAACGTAAAAAAAAACACATGAATAAAATACGTACAAAAAATGATAAAATTTGTCAGGTACTATGTTAATATAATATGACAAACAATTTAGATAAAGACCAACAACAATAATTCAATATTTCGTCATAATATTCCCTGGTATCATAATAGGCTTTCTCAACCAACAGCTTCCATAGGCGTGCGCAGGGTAAAGCTGGTGTGGGTGCCGAGATAATAATAATAATAATAATAATAATAATAATGAAGTAAATAAAACTATGAATAACCATATATCGATATCAGTACATTGTTATTAATAAAATTAATTAATAATAAATTAATAAGAATAAATTCTTAGGAATGTTTGGTAAATATTTATGAAATAATAACAAACCGAGTACATTATACATTATTTATTATAAAATCATTCTTCTTTCATAAGGTACCATTTTTTTAAATTCGTTTATCACAGTACTTATATCAATACTTGCGGCTAATTCCTGTTCCACAAATGGAACCAGGAGATTTTCTAAACGTTTTTGGCGCATTGTGGATCTTAATTTTGATTTTACCATACTCATTTTCGAGAAGGTGCCTTCGCGTGTAATTTTTAAATTGAACCTTATCAAATAATAATTTTCATAATAATATTTTAAATACAGTAATCTTTTTCAGACTAGTGGGAGTGCCACGGCACCCACGGCACCCACTGTGCGCACGCCTATGACAGCTTCTTAACCTCATTCCGAAATGTTTTCTTCTCAGTAATCTGTCTTAGTCGCACAGGAAGGAGGTTAAACAGCTTTCTACTGTTATAAACTATAGAGTTTTTAGTTGGCAATGTAGAAGGGATCGGAAGCGCGATAGTATTTATTCTACGTGAGGAATAAACAGATTCTGACGTTAAACTATTTTTATGCTTCCTATGCATAAGACAAACTGACTCCAACATAAAAATGCAGGAGAGTGTCAAAATTTTATGAGTTAGAAATAAGGGTCTACAGAAATCCCTATGTCGAATTTTGTACATGATTTTGTATCAGATCATGAGCCCCAAAAACAAATACCATACCGCAAATGTGAATCTATAGGCGCAAAATACACATTTCTTACTAAGCTCACATCCAGTTCCTCTGTAACCACTCTTAAGGCATAGCAACCAGATGTTAGCTTTCTGTTTAAGCATAATATTTTTTTCTCCAAAAATATTTAATGCAAAACCCGTACGGACGCCACTGGTGGAGAAAATATTTTTTTGTACATCAGAAAATGCACCTTGATGCATAGAAGACGTGTACCAAATATTATAAAGGTGTCTACAATATTATCTCGGTTATTGTTATAATTAAAAAACTGATTTTTTTAAACTTGACCCTGTATCTCAAAAGTTAAGACTTTTAGGACATTCGTTCATAGAAAGTTGTTTTCTTAAGTCCAATAATAACCCCTTAAATATTAGCATGTCTCTAAGGAATACCCTGTATATTTAGTAATACTGTTGTCTATAAAGTATTATAGGTAATACATTTTATTATATTTTATTATTTTCCCATAGCTTCCAGGTTTTGTCTCCACCAGGAATTTTTTTAAAGCAATATTATTAATCTACTTCTTTTTGATGTCATTGAATATTAAGGATGAAGAAAGGTTTCCTCTTAAGATATCTTTATTGACGTTCATCTTTCTGAGCTCACTACAATAATGTAGTCTTACTTATATAGCTGTTCGTTTATTATTTTAAACCGGTAAACGGTTAAAAATTTTATACCTAGGTCATGTTTACTACTTGCTTTTTAAAGAGCCGTTTACTGTTCAATTATCTACATTTACACTGTTGCCAAGTTTCGCCATTCAACAAAATTTCGAATTCGAGATTAAGACTCGCATAACACTCAGGAATGTGAAACAAAACGAGTAATCCAGACTCACTTGCGACATTTTTTGGTTGAGACTTTGAGACTGGAGAATAGACCTCCCGGCGCCTGAATGACGTCCATTGGACGACATGATATATCACAAAATACTAACCTTTGGCTCTTCCCTTTGAAACGATATTACACCTAATTTGAAATAAATCTCCTTCTGCCCATACTTATGGCGACAACAAACAAACAAAAAAAACTAGGAAAACCATGTTTGTCGTAATCTAGAAATCCCAGAAAAGGAAAAAAAATTAAGATTCTTCTCTAACGATATACTTTTCCTATAACCAGGAAAGTAAAAAATGTTCATTGATAATTAATGATAAAACGTTGGGCACTTAATGTTCCTATCAATTTTTTGAATTCCATTTTTTCCTGTAACTTGAACATAAACAGAAATTTTAAAAAGGGCTTAACAGAGCTCGTTGAGACTGATAATAAACAAGAGCAAATTTAAATGGCTGCTTTCCATATTTTTACTAATATAAAAGTCAACAGCTTTTTTGATTTCGTTGCTACTAATCATAATTTAACAGGCGTTTTAAAACTATTTTGTCCCCTTTTTCATGTCATTTAGAAAAAAAAAATCAAAGAGCCTTATTGCTTGTGGGTGTAATATGTTTTTAATTTGATGCGCATTCGTCATTTCAAACATTTTTTAAATATTAATGTTTTTTGTTAAAATTAAAACTTTTCGTAAAAACTACAAGATAATTGAAAATTTGTTAAAATCGAGCTGCGGCTTTTTTTAATATATATTTTTTTACCTAAGTCAGTTTCAAATTTTGAAGTGGATTCATTGATTTTTAGGGTATTTCACACAATTTCGTAGCTGGATATCAATCAAGGAAGTTTAAAGGTGTATGGAAGCCCAATACTGTAGAACAAAATTGTCCAGGCGTGCAGGGCAGCGGAAATAGGGGGGTTGGCCCCGCTGAATTTGCGCAATGAATAGTAGGTCAGAGCCGGATTTTCATAATTCTTTGTTATTATCTATAAATATATCTGTAAATAAATAAAAACTCGATTTTTTAAAATAAATTTCAAACATTGTATGATAGTATTATGTACTTATCACCAATTTTGTGATAAAGAAGCGCAAGATAGTGTAAATGAGTTTAATCTAATTCTAAGATTCTGGTTGTACATTAAAAAGTGAAAATTTTTATAACTGCTTTTTAGACATAAGTATACTTTTCACTAATAACAAACATTCATGAGACAGAATAACAGTGGTTAAAAATGTTTAGTAACCTTTGGTACCTGCGTATCCATTGTAACAGTATCCGTTATATATTATGTGTGTACAGTATGTCAAGCTTAAAAAGTTGATAATGCAAGATTAAGAAACCAAAAATCTAATTTATTTTTAAACAAATGGTATTGTCTCGAAAGTTGCCTCCTCTCCGATTTTGATCAAATTTGGTATACAGGGGTTTTTAGGGGCGCTGATTACAAATCGGAAAAATATCTTTTCGGCAACGTTTCGTTTCCGAGATCTTCATTATCAAAGTTGACAATTAAACTAACCTCATTTTCACTATATTCTCCCTTCTTTTTGTACGCAATTCTTGATTTTTACACCAAAGTGGCACACGATATTTTATAAACACCTTTTAAAACCCTGTATTTTTATTTATTTTACATCTTATTTCCATTAAATTTCAAATTTTTAAGTTCAAAGGCAGCAGCCATATTTGCTTAAAAAATAAAAGTGTAAAAAAGGTGTAAAATAAACATAAAAAAAAGGTTTTAAAAGGTGTTTGTGAAATATTGTGTGCCAATTTAGTGTAAAAATAAAGAATTTTGTGCAAAAAGAAGGAGGAATAGTGTAAATAAGGTTAGTTTGATTTTCAATTTTGATATCTTCAGATTTGAATATCTCGAAATCGAAACATTGCCGAATTTTTTTTTTAGATTTGTAATCAGTGCCCCAAAAAACCGTACCAAAATTGTACTTCCTTTCATTGAATTAGAGGGACCTGTATATATTAAAATTTGCCTGGTCTGCCCAGTAATCAATAATTTTGATCCTTTTAAAGAGTGTACTAAATTATTAAATGAAATAAAAGTACCTAAATGTAAACCTTATTTCTTTTTAATTATCCACAGAAATACACAAACATTGTGGAAATCATCTAAAAGATAGTTAAGATTGCCTTACTTTTCTCACTAATATTTCCTATGAAATTTACATTTTCTATTATTCATAATTGATATATTATTATTTATTCGGTGACCTAACGTTACGTCTTATAAGAAGCACCTAATTTAAGTATAAACAATACTTACCTAAAGTTAAAAAGACGGGTAAGTTACCCTTACTCCGGTTCTCATAAAATTATAATGTGTTGGCTAACTTCACACTGATTTATCAGTGTGTAAGTAGGCAACACATTAAATTATTTCGTGGAATTTTGTTATTGCGCAGAATCGGCGGGGCCAACTCTGACAGTTCTTTTCATACTGGGCTGGACATTTTTTGATCGAATGGGCCATAGCATTGGACTTCCATACACCTTTAAACTTCCTTGGATATTCTATATGAGAAAAAAATAAATTATTTTATTTTGTGATAATGTGAGTGAAAAATTAATTTTTTCAGACCCTATGTGTTTTATCATGGTGTAGCAAATAAGTGAAAAAAAATTATATCAAAATATTGCTGTTTAAAAATGGAGCTAAAGTTTACTGAAGCCAAAAATCAGAAATAGCTTGAATGAATGCGAGCTAAACAGTTGCCTCCCCTCTCACCCCGCATTTCGCCCACTTGCTCCGCTCCTATGTCTATTTTACTTAGGGTTCTTTACTACTTTTTTAAAGTTCTTTTGGGTTTTCACAAAATGTTTTATGATTTATTTTTCTATAACAAAAAAACTACGCTACCCTTGTCGTTATAAGTGACATTTTTAGAGTAAGAAATGATGTAAACAAAAATTATATTAGAGATCAAATTACGTATAGTTGGATTTCACAAGCCAACTTTTAAGCCTGTTAGTTTCTTAGATCTTATAAGAAACGTCGCAAGTTATGAAGCTCGTCAGAATTACAGTTTACCAGCGAACGACCGCTCCTCTAAGGGGGGGCAGCTGCCCCTCCCTGCCCGTACCTCGCTACGCCCATGACCATCAGGGACAAGAACAGCTTTTAAAAGACATTTTTTCCAAAATATTTTTATAATATTCTCTACGTCACGGACAGTAATTTTTTAGTTTTTTTATTTAATTTAATATTATTTACGGTCTTCCAACATAAACTAAGAAAGTGTACAAAAAATTCTAAAGGAAAATTATCTTCGAGCATATATCTAGAGAGGCAGCTTGGCGGCTCGGCCGTGCGAGAAAGAAGAATAAGTGTATAAAATTTCTTTCTTGCTCAAACATTCCAATTGATCGGCGCCGACCAAGTAGCACGTTGGAGCAAGAAAGATTATACATCTATTCTTCTTATCTTCTTTCTCTCCCATACAGCTAAGTGGCGAGGCTGTCTCTATAGGTATGAATTATTAATTTATTTTTTTAAGGTACCTAATAAGTTTTAAGGTCTGTTTGTCATTCAGAAACAGTTTACACTCTTTTACATTTCTTGTACACACCTAGACAAGACACCTTTAATAAGAGTGCTTACTAAAATATGTGTAAAATGGTGTACACCATTTCTAAATAACAAACAGACCTATATCAGGGTCCTTAAATACCTTAATTTTTTTCGACTTGTTAAAAAAAACCTATTTAGTTTTTGAGATAGGTATCTTTATATATTTTTTTTATCAGCATTCAAATAAGATTTTTATTTTAACTAGTTATTTTAGGATATATAAAAAAAATACCAATATAATGTTTAAAAAGAACTTTATTTAAAAAAAACTAAAGTACATGAAACAAGTGAAAGGCATGATAAATTAAAAAAAACTCATAACACACAAATTAACCATATCTAATATTAATGAATAATAATGGAATGAAGATCAATCTTGAAATACATGGGTAGAATAATTAAACCTACTTCTTCTCGACAGCCTGTGCCTGTTGCTTGGCTGGCTCTCCAGTCTGAGTGATCGGAATGGTCTTGTGCTCCACCTCCATTTTTTCAATATTAGGTGCAGTGATGCTTAATACACCATCAGAGGACAGCCTGGATTCAATTTTTCCCATATCATAATTCTTGGGCAACACATACCTTCGTACAAAATGCCTGGAAATGAACCCGTGTTGATCTTGCTGCTCTTCGTGCTTGCCTTCGACGGTGAGGACGTTGTCGCCGGTTACTTTAACAGTGATTTCTTCAGGTTTGAATTGCTGGACATCCAAATTAGCCTGGAACTTGTCTTTATTGTAACTTACAGTGGATCCGGAGTCTTGGGCTGCAACGTTTGAACGCCAGCTTCGTAGGTATCCAGCAGGGGTCCTTGTGAGGGAACGGTTGTTGAGATTCCAGGGCTGGAAGATGTCTTCGGGGTCCAAGCCAAGTCCGAAGTGCTGATCCAAGATTCTGGATGGACGGGCGACTAATGGATGGTCCCAGGAGTCAGCTAACAATAATGGTAATAGAGACATTTTTGATCTTTAAATTACTCTTTAACACACACTTAGAAAACACTGAGTTGAATGGAATCACTTGATGAGCGCAAAGTCGCTTCGAAATTCGTACCAGACGCTTTTCAAAATCAATCTGACATTGCCGGCCGGCAACTCTGTTTTTATACTACCGCGGAATGTCTAGAATTTTCTGGCGAGGTTTGTCTAGAATTGACTCGAAATGTAATCGATGGTTGTGTATGTTCGTCCTTTACTGTTGCCGCGGACTCGTAAAAGATAGAGATATTGTATTATCGTTTACGTGACCTTCGTTGCACCGAACAACTGTTCAAAAGATGTTGAGAAGTAAAATACAAAGTTTGGAATGATTTTTAAATCCTTTTTTTTATCTGGGAAAGTCAACATACTAAGGTTCCGTGGGTGTCTTAATAAGTGAATTAAGAGGTAATTTATTGACAAGGGACTTGTTAGGATTTAAAGGTTTGAAAGTGAAGGAAAAACCTTTAAAGGCAAAAGTTTTTACAGGCTGCATACTCTAGGGACAAAGCAACAAACAAAGTGAAAAGTTCGGGGCCTTTCTAGTTGGACGGTGAAGGGATGCATTAAAGTGCCACTTTGTGTTGCTCTTTCGAGAACCGCTAGCGGTTGATTAATATTGGCTGATGTTTTAAAGCAGAAGACATAAAAAATTTCGTAAAAAAAGTACAGGCGAAAGAAAGAAGCTGTTTTTAAGGAGTGGAGTCATAAAGAGAGCTAAGGGCACTTCTTCAAAATAAATTAGGAATGCTTATAAGTGTTATAGACGTCTGGGAACAATATTCCAAGCCAGGGGTTTGATTTGGGATAGAAATATATTAAGTTTACCGATTAGAAGGGGAGAAATATTCTTTGGCTTGAAAGATAAATCAAGGCGTTTACGAAGCTACTGTGGCTATAGATCTAGTTACATGTGCTATTTGCAAGATCATTCCCAAAATATTTTATGGTTGGTAGTTTAAAAATCAATAAAATATATACCAAAATAACCAGGCAGCTGCAAGAAAGAATTTTAAAATTATTTCAATTTATTTTAATGCACGCAAAAAATTGACAACTGTAAAAACATTCTAATAGATTCTTTTAACATGTACTATCGGTACGAATTTATTACAGCTATATACTGTGTGCTAGAATATCGATTTTAAAATTAACTCGGTACCAGGGTTAGCAACCTTGAAGAGTGGGATTATAGTAGATTAGAAAAAATAATCGTTTATGCTATTCTGGGGCCATTTTTTGAGACAAACAGCCATATAAGATGGTGCTCCTTACCTTTACTTTCCATATTTTATTGGGGAGTGTTTAGTAGTTTGCAGATGTTTACACGCATCAATTAAAGTAATTGATGTGTTGTACGCTAGAGGCGCTATATTGAAATGTACTCTACTTTCCACTGTATGGTATCAACAGTTATTTCGGCGTCATTTTAAAATTAATTACGAAAAAAATTTTTGGTCAAAAATATGGTTAAAAAATATCGTAGTAGATTAAAGGATTTAGTTCAGGCATGATAGTACATAGTACAAAGGAGTTAACCTGTAGTACGTCTACTATAATTGTAGTAGAGTTGCTAACCCTGCTCGGTACTGCCATTTTTAAGTCAACTTTGTAAAATGGTATTTGTTAAACCATACCTAAATTCGGTCAACCGACAATTGGTTAATGGATCTGGTACGAAACTATGAGATATGGTTAATGGTTAGTTATTGCATCTTAAATAATAAACAAATGTTTTTATTTGTTTAAGTATCTAATATTGTATTTGATTGCTTTTAGAATACAAATTGATTTCAAGAAATGCCATAAAAAATCAAAGGTTATATATTAAACAAAAAGGAAACTGACAATCGTAAGACCAACGTTCATGGCATAAAAAAGCGGCTATATTATATTAATAAAATGGCAGACAGTATGGATTCCGCCACAGAAGATTGCACAGCTGATTTTATTTCCTTTGTCTCACACAACTGGATCAAGTTCCTTGAGTTTCTTGGTGAATTCCTGACATATCCAAAGCTTTTGATCAGGTCTGGCATGATGGGATTCTTAACAAACTTTTCTAATCGAAGTATAAGTACCTATATCAATTTTTGTAGAAAGTTGATTCTTCCAGCTTCTACCAAATTAATGCTGGGGTGCCCCAGGGCTCAGTACTGGCACCAACTCTGTTTATTCTTCACATCGACTATTTTCTCTCTTCCACAATCAACCCTACTCATAGTACCCTCCACTCTAATATTTAATTTATTAAGCCACCCTGTAAGTCTGATTTGGAAAACAAGCACAGGTCAATGCAGATATCCCTGTCACATGGCCTTAAACTAATTTGCAACTAATTTGGGATTGGGGCGCCAAAAATCTTGGTCAGTTTAATGCCTTTAAAACACGGTCATGCTCTCTTCTACATATTTTCGAAAATACGAAAAATTTAGCAACAACGTAAACAAACTTTCAATATACCATCTATACTAGGGTTGCCATATTTTGATTTTTAAAAAGCGGGAGGTTAAAGTCGTTAATTAGCTATTTACTTACCTTTATCTTTAATATAATATTAAGCATTTGATACCTCTTGGTCATACCAATTTTTTAAGAAGTTATTAAAAATATATATATGTATATAGATATAAAGCCTTATGGTCGCAGTTGTTTATGAAATAAAATAATAAATCATATTATTAACTAAAGTCACAAATGTTATTTATTTTACTATATATATATATATATATATATATATATATATATATATATATATATATATATATATATATATATATATATATATATATATATATATATATATATATATATATATATATATATATATATATATAAACGAAACTTATAAAAAATCCATAAAACTATACTTACTTATAAACTAGGTACCTAAATACTATAAAAAAATAAAATAAAATAAAACATAAGTATATAAAATTGTGTTTAAAAATATTTTTCCTGTGTTTTAATTTTTTCAAGCAAATATTTTCCATCTTTTTTTAAAACTTTTGCAAATTCGGAGCAAGAGAAACTATAACTGTATTTTACCATTAACTCTGCTTCTAATGTTTTTATGTTAAGCCTATTTCTATCCTTTCTCCATGCTGCAGTCATTAAACTAAAAATTCTTTCACTCATAGCATTTGAGTGGGGCAAAGAAAAAACAAAATTGACAATTTTTAAAAAATTTTGAGCATTATTGCTCTTAAAAAAGAGGACCCACTGCTTATCTATATCATTTTCTTCTAGATTGGAATTCAAAAAGAAGTTTTTAAGATGAATGTATTCTTCAAACAGCAAATCCTCGTCCATAGCAATATTGAAATTACTGGATATTTTTAGAAAATCTTGGTACTTTGACTGTTTTTTTTTTTAATTCATAGCTTAGAGCCTTAAATTTATTTTCATCGGTGAAGTCAAACCTAATAATATTTTAAAGCAATATTATTATAATGGACATAATTATAATTGGGCATAATACAAATTAAAAATATATATAACCAGGTGTACTTTTGAATCCATAATTTATTAAATTTTGCATCCCATTTTTTTCTTTTTTTATTTGGTTCCTCACATGTGTATTGATTTAAATGATCCGTTTGCGGCGAAGTCACATCCTTTTCTTCAATCTCTTCATTCTCTTCCTGTAAATTTTCCTGGCGGACCCAGTCTATTTCAGATGACTTGTCACTGTCTGAGTCCATTTCACCAATTAAAAAACTATTTTTTGCTTTATTTTTAAATTTCACTGAGTTTTTGTTTACTTTTACAAAGAAAAAACAATTAACACGCGTGTAATATTTTTTGGCTGTCAAATACATAGGGATTCCCCAAACGGTAATCGCCATCTAGTATTAAACAGCTAAACTACAGTACTCTTATATTGTCATCACAAACAACAACTATGCATGTACTTACCTACCTATACAATATACAAAATATGGCGCAACCAGTACTAAAAAAGTAATGGAATATGCATTCTAACTACAATATTAAAAAATTATGGTATTTATCCAAAAAAGCGGGAGTTTATTGACCTATGGCGGGAGGCGGGAGTTGCATCAAAAAAGCGGGAGGCTCCCGCCTAAATCGGGAGGGTTGGCAACCCTAATCTATACATACAAAAGTTATGCATATACTGCCATTTTATTATATATTATGCATAGGCAATTTGTCAGACATTCCTTTGGTTTTCTATTAAATAGTATTTATACTATATAAGATTAAAATTTATTAATTTTAAAAAAGTGAATTTAATCTATAAAATGAAAAATGACTGTCAAAGCTACAACATTCCATGAACGCTTAGGCGTTTGAGAATGTTCCAGACACCGCGACGTATTTCGCATATATTCTCGCAAATTCTTCACTAAAATCGATGCCCTCCGGAGCAGTGGCGGCTCGAGAAATAATTGCAATATATTTTTTGTTTTATTTTTTGAGTGAAATACCTTCTTTTTACAATAATTTCTTGTTATTTACATATAAATACCTACGAATATACAAAACTAAATTTTTATTTTTTCTTTACAGGTATTGCTCATTCTTGGGTTCTATGAAATATAAGAAAATATGAAGAAAATTGATAACTGCTATTTAATTTAATTAATAAATTGTTTTAGCTATTTAAATAAATTGCTCATCAATGTACATTTGTAACATAGCCGATTTTTTAAGTTTTATTGTAAATACTGTATTTCTTTATTTATTTTTAAATAAATGCTTATTTTGATAAAAAAAATATATGTTATTATTAAGCCCCTACGCTTCCAAAACCTTAAACTTAAAAAACGCATAATAAAGCATCAAACACACATTAAAAATATAGAATTCCACAAATCATGTTAATTGCGAGAATACGTAAATAAAATTCTATTAGTGAATAAATACATATATGTATATAGTTTCAAGTAATAAAATATCTAAAAATTGCCATAAACCACAAAACTTAAAGAATTCGAGAGAAAACACACACATAAGTCACAATTTCCTTGTTTTTGTGCACAAAATGTATTTCTTTTTTCATTAGCTTTAAAACACAGTTCTATCTTCATAATTTAAAAAATGACTATATTTTCGAAAGCGCCCCTCCTTCAATTTTCTTGTAACTTTGTCAAAATATTTCTGATGTCATAAGAAACAACATGTGATGAAGTCAAAATCGTAAATTTTTTTGCAAAGAAAATCTTAATTTTTGTTTTTTTTTAATATTTTTAGTAAAATTATTCGTAAGGCCGGCCGCATACATGCAACTTTTAGTCGAGCAACTGTTTAGTCGCACGTTAAAAGTATATGGAAATGTATGTAAGTGCGCATATTAGCAACTAGATAGTTGTTCGTCAAACCACATCGATCGCCTTTTGATTACTCAGTCGCGCAACTATCGCGACGGTTCAATGAGTATTGCCATGTATTGGAGTGCGCATACGCTCAACTGAACAGTCGTCCTGCGGCTATTTAAACAAGTACATAAATCGATAGCGACTGAATTGGCTGTATGCGCACCTTCGGCGACTAAACTGTTTGGTCGTCATAAAAATCGCACAAGTACGCAACTCGACTAAACAGTTGCACGACTAAAAATTTGTATGTATGCGGCGGGCCTAATGTCCAAAAAAGTAATGTGTAATGGGGATGATTATTCGTAATGTCCAAAAAAGTAATGTGTAATGGGGATGTAAAGGACTGACTTTTTTGCACTTTTTTCGGGAAAATTTAATACGACTTACTTTTTTTGCCCTTTTATTAGGGAAATTGTGAGGTTATCTTTAAAATAGAAAAGGTAACGCCTGACTGACCAGAACAGTTACATAAATATTTTAATATATTCCTCTGTTGATATTGTTAAATAAATTATTATGTTAAAGTTTAAATGAGTAATTTTAAAAAATCTGAAAAATTAAAAATAAGTATTAAAATTTTTAAGTTATATAAAAGAAATGTTTCATATTTCAATATGCTTCTGTTAATATTGTAAAATAAATTGTTATGCTAAATTTTCAATAAATAATTAAAATAAAATCGAAAATATTTTTTTTTATGATTTTTGCTCCTAAATTTATTAATGGTATTACCCATTAAAAAAACTATTGACATTTTTTCGAGTAATTTTCTAATAATATATACCTATTGAAAAAAATCTGGTAAGTATTGATAAAAAAACAAAAAAAATTTTTGAAGGTGAGGCTTTTTGAAGTATAACCAAAAAATCACTTAACCGGAATTTTGTCATTTAAGACGGCTTCGATAAAAGTGACTTCAAAACAGGGTAACAAAAAATTGATTCAAGTACCTATATTTTTGTTACTTCAAAAGATTATCATTTTTAACAATTTTATTGTAAAAGGTATCTGGTCTGGAAGGTATACCAGTATAAAAACTGCCTTCAAACTCTGTTACATCCATTTTAGTTTCAGCGATAATTACTTACAAATATTACTGTTAAGGAAAATTGTTATATACCTTTTAAAAAAGTACCTTCAAAATAAAGTGACAACGAAAGCTGAACTGGAAAAAATAGGTAGTACCTATTATCCCTTTTTACAGTAATTTTTTAGGATATTATAATCTGTTAAACCAAGATATAGCCAAGTTAATAAAATATTTTATATTTGTTTCTAGTGTAGCATTAGTTTGTCATTGCTTTGAATAGGTAAGCATGTTTTAGTGTAAATAAAAATGTAATCATTTCATCAGGGGCGTACGCATAGGCATTAAAATATTATTTTTAAAAATGCAAACACATCACTGATATTATTAAATTTGTTATTCTTATTTGTAATACTATTTAATTCCTTCCTAACTTAAGATGTCTCTAAGCATTTTTTTACTTACAGTTTCGTTTAGGAGAAAAAAAGTAATTTATTTTAAAATTTACACATTACTTGTTTCAATGATAATTAGTTTCATCGGATATCCATAATAAACAATACTTATTAATATGTTAAAACTAATTAGCAAATTTATACATTTCGATTTCTCGATAGTTATTTTTCTTTATGAAAACACAGGAGAAATCACCTCCCTAAGAACAGGGTGCGGCAGCATAACTTCCTTTTTTGTATATAATGTAATAAAGCATATCACTTTTTTCCAGTAAAGCTTTCGTTTCTTGCTTCTATTCGATGGAGTTTCTTCCGAGATATATTGGGAGATTTCTTCTAAAAAGAATGTTTGTATTTAGGCCTCAAAACAAATACGACATTAAGGACATGTCTATGTTAAAGCACTTTTTTAAGACTTTTTTAAGAATCCTTTATGAAATATTTATTAGTAAGAACTATCTTCTTTTTAGTAATATTTATTTCCTCTTTTCGAAATAAAACAAAATATAAGATTAAACGGTAAAAAGCAGCATAAAATCTTTCAGAAGCCAGTTCTGTTAACTGGCAACACTGTTCTAGATTTCAGGTTTTTCAAACACATAATATGTCCGAGCTTTTAGGAGCTGGGAGCTGTCGTTATCATCATGAAAGAGGCGGCCAGGAAAAACTATTTGTGTTTTACGAATTAAAAATACTATGTACAGCGTGTCCCATTTTCAACACTTTTATAGGGTATCTGCGTAATTGTTAGTGGTAAACTGGTGTATCGTTTTGAAAAAAATGTAAATACAGATAGATATCTGGACATAGGTACTTCAATCAAACCTTTTCCAAATTCGTGATGATGTTCCTTTAAATGAAGTAATAGAAATTTACTTTTAACAGAATGGCACCCCTACCCATAATGCTCTTCGAATAAGGGAGTATATAAATACCCACTGTAGAAACCGTCGAATAGTAGTGATCTGCGAGACCGGTCTTGGTCTTGCAGCAAGACCAAGACCAAGACCGCCTTTTCGCTTGCAAGACCAAGACCAAGACCGGGGTATGCAAGACCAAGACCAAGACCTAGGAGTGCAAGACTACGCAAGACCAAGACCGACCTGCAAGACTCTTGCACTTTTCCAATTTTTTTTAATATTATAAAATTTAATTTTTATACTCCAAATACAGTGGTATTTCATACAGACATGACAAAAAAAGTGTCAAGAACTGCTAAAAATGGCGATTATTCAATAAGTAACAAGTAAGTTCTTTAATTAAATAATAGTTAAATTGTTCACTTTTTTTATACAGTTTTCTAACAACGATAACTAGTAAATTCAATAACATGTTTCAAAATTAATAAGGTTGTGACTCAATAGTCCGACAAAGCTCTATATTTTCGAAACCATTCACGACACAGAAAAAATATGGGTATAGTTGGATCATTTTTAAAATGAAAATTCGGTGCCCTTTGAAAAGAAAAAAAAACATAAAAAGTAGCAAAAAGGTTTAATTTTTATTGTCGGTCGCTTTTGCTTTTTATATGGTCTATTATTACAGTCACGTGCGGGAAGCGGCACATTATAAAAAGCAAAGGCAGCTGCAGTACAAACCAAATCTTTTTTGCTACTTTTTATGTTTTTTTTTTCTTTTCAAAGGGCACCGAATTTTTATTTAAAAAGTGATGCAACTATACAAAAGTTATAGAAGCTGAAAATTACTTTTATATTCCTAATGTTTTTTTAAATTAGCTATTTAGTGATGTCACTTACAGGCTCTGGATCAAAAATTTCCACAATACAGAAAAACATTATTCTTGTTCCACACTAAGAAGTGGCTTCTTAAAACTAAGATATAAATGTAAAAGAGATGGATTGATAAAAAATATTATTTTTATGTCATATAGAAATATTTTTTATATAAATAAATTTTAAATATTAGTTTCGGCTTAGACGGAAAATAGTATTTAAAAACCATCTACGTTAATATTGTTCCTATATGAGAGTTGAACAATTTACAGTAAAATATACAGTGGTGATTTTTTAAATAAATTAATTGAAAAAACATTTTTGGTTTTAGGTTAAAAGCTAAAAATAAGATATTTTTTGAGTGACACTGGATTTTTCGAAAAAAATTGATATAGAAAATAGTTTCACATTTTACGCCCTTTTCTTCTATAATTTTTGTATGTTCAGTTTTTCACCATCATGAACGGTTTCGGAAATATCGAGCTTTGTCACACTATTGAGCCACCTTGTCTATGCAGAATGTTTATAAAGTATTTGTGCCAACTTTGTACGGAACATGTTAACTTATTTAAAGATAAAAAGTTTATATGAACAAAAAAGATTCCTAAATAACTTTTTTTTGAAGCAGAAACCAATTTTTACATATTGAAATTATTTTCACGGAAATTTCACATCTTGATATTAAAAATTTTTTTTCTGCTCACTCAGTATACAGATTTGTTGTTATTTTATATGGTTCTTTAAAGAAAATTTAAATAATTCTTTTCATTAAAATATTTCTATGTGCCCCTAAATGTATAAAAGCAGGTTGTGTCTTAATTGAACTTAAAATAAAGCGCTATAAATAAATAAACCTCTACATTAAAAATATGCTTTTTAATCAAATAATTCAAATGTACGTGTAAGCTTAAAATGGGTATATTTTAATATTTTAATGCAAAAAATATAGTCACCATTTTTATTTATTTTTAAGTATTAAGAAATATATTTTATTCAAGATTACTTACTTTAAATTATTACTACCAAAAAAGACCAGCAAGACCAAGACCAAGACCAAGACCGGGTGGTGCAAGACCAAGACCAAGAACTTCCTTTGGCTTGCAAGACCAAGACCAAGACTAGCCCGGTCTTGGTCTTGCTTTGCTCATCACTATCGGATAGAAACTTGGCCAGCACGATAATCGGATCTAACACCTCGAGATTTTTTCTTTGGGAAGTATTGAAAAATAAAATTTATAAAAAAGTCATCTTAACCACACAACAACTTGATCAAAGAGTTTATGAGACCTTTGTAGAAATAAAGGAGTTTTCGAACATTTGCAATGATACCCGTTATCTTTAATTTCGTTTTAAAGTTCCTACAGTTTTTTAATTTACTTTCTTGTGCAAACTATTTCTTCTACTAGTTGTATGTTAAAATACATTGTGTAATGTCTTTTCAGCTACAAGGTCAACATAGTTTTGTTTCTAGGATATTAGCTTTTGTTTTTATTATGCTATCTTTTTAGATTAAAATATACAGAACGTTCCATATAAAAATATGAGGTTAGGTCCCATAACTTTTCTACCTGAACCCAAATTCTTATTCTGAAGGCGCCAAATTATTCAACAATCATTATAAATAAACTCTTGTATAAAACATTTTTTGTACCCCTTTAAACTAAGAAAATATAGGGCCATATTTACCCATCACTAAAATAGGTTGACAACTATTTTTACAGCTTATGACCTGGATATATGTAATCAGTTTTCATATTTTTCTGGAAGTAAAACCAAAAATTATTTTACATAAGCACTATACAGGGTGGCAATTTAAAAACTTGAAATGGCGATATTTTAGGAACGAAAAAATGAATCAAAAACCCCTTAAAACAGTTTCTATAAAACTAAGGGGGAACAAAAACAAGCATATTATCCCACCCTTATCAGCAACCCCTTGGACAGGGTGAGATAGACTCCTAGAATCTTAAATAGAAAGGGGGGTCGAGTGATATATCATTTTGAAGCTCTTGGAAAATGCTTTCAATGATACCATAGAAAGCTACATTTCAGAAAATTCTTCTCTGTTTATCAAGGAAAACAATAAATAAAACAAAATTTTGAAATTGTTTATTATTATTTAATTAAATTATACAAAATGATTACTACTGATATACCGGCATGTCTCTTAAGAATTCCACACATGTCAAGCCCACAGGTATTTTGAATTGGTTTAGTTGCTATGATTTTTTGCCGAAAAAACGGGTTGTTTATAAATTGCATTTTATTATCACAAAATTTACTTTAAAAGTAACTTGTACTAGTAGTATTATTTTAAAAACAGTTGAGTTTCGGTTCAGTTTAAACGAAAGGAAGGCACTTCTTATCTTTAACAATGGTGTACAGCACAGCTGAACGTGTAGACATTATTTTCATTTATGGTTCCCAGGATAAATGTTTCTTAAGGACAGCTCAACGTTTTAACGAAAGGCATCCAGGCCAAAATGTAAGCCCGGAGTATGTTCGCCAATTAGTAGCCAAGAAACTGGTTCTGTCGCGAATAAAAAGAGAAATCAACCGAGACTAGTCAACGAAGCAGCGCAAATTGAAATTCTGGGTCAGTTTGCAATGAATTCAACGCTATCAACTCGTCAAGCGGCTGTAGCAACTGGATTATCTCGTGAATCAATAAGAAAGGTACTTAAATTTCGCAAGTTTTATCCCTATAAACTGCAGATACTGCAAGAACTTAGTGACGACGACCCGGACAGAAGAATCCAGTTTTGTGAAATAATGACAGATAGAATTATGGCAGAACCTCAACTAGTTAAAAATATTTGCTTCAGTGATGAGTGTACTTTTTATTTAAATGGGCATGTTAATAAGCAAAACTGTCGTTACTGGGATAACGAGAACCCACATGTATTTAGAGAAGGGCATACCCAGTACCCCCAGAAAATTAATGTTTGGGCTGGTATATTGGGAGACGGTATTATCGGCCCAATATTTATACCAGGAAATTTAAATGGGGACATGTATGCTGAAATGCTACAGAGGTCTATCGAACCACTAATAGTGCGAGAATTAGAAAATCAGAGGGACATACACGAAATTTATCTTTATTAGAACGCTTACTACATTTCCAACACGATGGAGCACCTCCTCATTATGTAGTTCCCGTTAGGCAATGGTTGGATGATCATTATCCTAACCAGTGGATTGGAAGAAGAGGTCCTGTTGAATGGCCGCCTAGATCCCCGGACCTAACACCTCTTGACTTCTTTTTGTGAGTCACTAGAGCAACTCCAGAATAGAATATTTCAGGAATGCCGTGCTATATCCAGAGAAACATTTGTAAATGTACGTGAAGAGTTTGAAAATAGGCTTTATTATTGTCTTCAAAACAACGGAAATCATTTTGAACATTTAATTAAATAATAATAAACAATTTCAAAATTTTGTTTTATTTATTTTTTCCTTGATAAACAGAGAAGAATTTTCTGAAATGTAGCTTTCTATGGTATCATTGGAAAGCATTTTTCAAGAGCTTTAAAATGATGTATCACTCGACCCCACTTTCTATTTAAGATTCTAGGGGTCTATCTCACCCTGTCCAAGGGGTTGCTGATAAGGGTGGGATAATATGCTTGTTTTTGTTCCCCCTTAGTTTTATAGAAACTGTTTTAAGGGTTTTTTGATTCATTTTTTCGTTCCTAAAATATCGCCATTTCAAGTTTTTAAATTGTCACCCTGTATGTATTTCTATGACTTTAAATTATAATTAAATTATACATACAAAATTTTTGTTAGTCTATAACAAACAATAGCAATACAATTTGAAAATTGCAAAAAAACTAAAAAAATGTTAAGGAAAATATTCCTGATCATAATATATGCATTTGTATTACATTAATATACAGAGTGATCTAACGAAAAGTATAAACATCTAATATACATTCATTGCATACCATACTTAATTCTAAATTAAAGTAAATCTATTTTTTTTTCTTTACAAAAAATATTTTATAATCTCAATAAGCTAAACAGCTGTTCCTCTTTCTAAGTTCTGTTTGATCTCAGCAGTATGTTCACCATAGAATCTGTCCAATTTCTTGTTGAATTTGGCATTTCTCTCATTGATGTAATCAATATCAGCATCATCATTATGCATTCTTCTTCTTGAATATTTGTTACGTTTAAAGATCTGATTCTCAACACTCTTTACTAAGTTGTCTACTGCCTCGGGACGATCCTGGTGCAAACCTTGCACTATTGTGTTTGGTCCTGCGTAAAAAGCGTCGCCCATTTTTTCTTTTTGTTCTTCATACCTCTCCATGTCTTTGGGCGCCATTCCTTTAATTAATCTGTAAAAAGTGAAAGATAGTCAGTATTAGGTAGAAAAAATATAAGATGATTACCTAGCTTTACACATCATTTTAGAGAACACTGGATGCATTCATTAAAATTAAATTATATGTAGTCAAAGAACACAAATCTCATAAACATAATTCTTTAAGGAGTGAAAAATGAAAAAATATATATAAAAAAACTTAGTAACTAAATGGTAATTTGGTGAAAAAAATATTGGAAAGTGAGTTGAAATTTCCTCCTAACTTAAATTTTCTTATGTATAAGTTAACATTAAATTTCACACCGATCAAATACTTAAAACTTATAAACTTCATGATTTTTCCACAACAAAATATGTACAGGGTCTTTGATTATATTTACGTGGCTTCTAAGGCCTTTATTTTTAAAGACAGAAAAATAATGTTTTATATAAAAATTGTATGATTTTTTCCATATTATGAAATGAAAAGTCTATATTTGTCCAGAAATCATTACAATTTCACAATAATAATGCCCATTGGGCGTAGGACATGTCATAAATAAAATTACTTAAAACTAGTAGATATAATATACAAAGAAATAAAAAAATATTAAAAAAAAGAAAACATAAAGATTGAGCTGACCACACAGAGCACCCGTAACACATTAAAATATCATTAAAAATTACACATTAAGATAAATTTGAGATACACATTAAAGTAGCAGATCTAACACAAAGATAATGCTATAATACTAAAATGAGGCATCAGTTTACATTCATCTACAAGCTAAAAAAGAACAGTATTGTAATAAAACACATTAAAAATCATTAAAAGTCAAACATAGGTTTGATGTTTACATAGAAAATCTTGCGGCTCTATATTGTCTTTCAGAAACTCATCCACGGTGTAATAAGCCTTCAAAATCAGTAGCCATTTCAAATGTCTTTTTAAAAATTTTACGTTTTCATTTCTGATATTTACAGGGATCTTGTTGTAGATTTTTATTATTGATGAATGAACATTCTTTTGTATATAAGACAGGTTACACTTCATGTCTTTAAGATTTTCTTTATATCGGGTGTAGTGGTTATGAGCTCTTTCACAGTCCTTCAATAAACTCTTATTTTCCCTAACAAAGATGACTGCTTCATATATATAAGTACAGACAAGGGTAAGAATTTTTGATTCAATAAATTTTGGTTTGCAAGTTTCAACAGATTTTAAGCTGAAAATACTCCAGCAAAAAGATTCTGTTTGCCTCCGCCCCCTCGCCCAGAAAATGATGCCATATCTCAACTGTGAATGTACATTTGCATGATATGCCCTACTAGCAGTATCGGTGTTTATGTTTAACGAGAGAACTTTTAGTGCATAACAGTACCCTGCAATCTTACCAGCCAAAGCGTCGGGGTGATGTCTCCAGTTCAATCTATGATCCACCTCAATTCCCAAAAATGTAGCTGAAACAATTGTTTTTAGTGATTTTTCTCCGTTTTGAAAAATAGTTTCTGTTGGGTTCATTTAGTAGTTAAATTTAATTATTTTTGTTTTTTCAACATTCAACAGGAGATTGTTTGTGGAGAACCAACTCTCGAGGGCACTTAGACTTAGACTCAGACTCAGACTCATCTTTCTCGAGTGAGAACCTAACTGATGTGTCATCGGAAAATTGAATGGTGTTTGGTACTACCGAAGATAATTCATTTGTGTAGATGATATAAAGTAGAGGTCCCAGGACAGAGCCCTGTGGAACTCCTCTCAGTACAGTTTCAGGTTTAGAGAACAAGAGTTCCATTTGTTGCCTTTGAGATAACAATTTGCTTACGATCTTTGAGATATGACCCAATCAACCTATTTGCAATGCCTCTAATACCATATTTCTCTAATTTTAATAAGAGAGCTCTATGATCCACACTGTCGAAAGCTTTTGATAAATCCAGATACATAGCAATAGTGGATTTTCCAGAGTTTAATGACTCGAGTCTTTTAGTAAGAGCCTGAAAGATTGCTCTAATAGTGGATTTTTTGTGTTGAAACGCATTCTGGGTATCTGAAAGCAAGCTCTCTTTTTCCATAAACAAGATCATCCGTTCGTTGATTACCTTTTCAAAAATTTTACTAAAATTACTTAAAGATTACTTAAAGAGAGCTATTGGTCTGTAATTTTTTACAAGATTTTTTTCACCTTTTTTATAAATTGGTTTTATAAGTGCAGTTTTTAATTGTGTCGGGAAGGAACCGGTGCTAAGCATTTGGTTTGCAATGTGAGCTAAGGGAAGTGCAATTTCGTCTGACACACACTTAATAATAGAGACTGGTATCTGATCTTGTCCTACCGATTTTTTGTTCTTTAGATTTTTTATAATGGATTTTATTTCATAGCAGTCAACTGGATGCAAATAACAGCTTTTTTGATGATTTCTTATATTATCTGAAACGGTATTGTAGTCTACATTTAGAGTTGGACAGGCATTTAAATAAAAGTTATTTATATGATTTAAAACATCTACATCTGTTTGGTCTGGATTTTGCTTTAAGTTTTTTATTAATTGGTCTAACTTTTTTTGTTTTTTCCCTGTATACTTTCTCACCAAGTTCCAGACTGCTTTTGCTGGACATTGTGAGTTTTTGATATAAAGTTTTTCAGTATGTTTTTTTGCTTGTTTGATTACAGATTTGAAAGATTTAGAATAAGCTTTGTATGTGTCAGTCGATATTTCACCCCTCAGCTTTTTTCTATATAGTGTTCTTTTTGTTTTAGAGGATGTTTTTATACCCTGTGTAATCCAGGTTTTTATTTTTGTTCTAGAATTCACTGTTTTCTTTTCTGTTTTTAGGGGAAAGATCAAATTAAAAACCCTGCTAAATATATTAAAGAATAAATTATAGGCATCGTCAACTGCCGGGAGCAGATAACATCACCCCAATCAACCTGCGCTAGCTCATCTTTAAACTGTTGCATTTTTGCTTGGGAGAAAACCCGCTTTTTAAAGGAAGTACATCAGTCTGGAAATCGCCAGGCACGGTGACACTCAGAATCTGTCCCTCATGATCAGAGAGTGCATTTGTAATTACCTGACCCTGATAATCATTTGAAATTTATAAATATATAACTAAGGTCCAGTTTATTGTGATTCATAGGTTCAAATATGTTCATCTTTAGCTCAATAAGGTCTAAAGTTTTACTTGATTATATATTCAATAAGTTAATATTAAGTACCATAGGATATGTTCATAATTTTAAAGAATTAAAAACCTTACTTAAGACATCGAGAGGGCTGTAAGAAAAATCCTCTGAACCTCCAGGTAGCATATTTACAGCAAAACCACTAGACCTCAAGACCTATACACGGATGAGCATCTATCTGGCCTATATCTTTAAAATTATCAGTAAAAAATATGCAATAAAAAAAGAGAAAAATATAGGCACTTCAACTTTTTAAATTTAAATTCCTGTATAATTTGCTAAAAAAAGATCTTTTGTTGCTAAATTTCAAATATATATACATTAATGTATATTATGAACCATTTTTATATTTTAGGTTAAATTATTAATAAATTATTAACCACAACTAACCATTTTTGATATATTTTAGGTTAAATTATTAATAAATTACAAAAAAGTTTCATATTAGCATCAAAAAAGCCATGAAAACAATAAAATTGTTATGTTGCTGAATTTGGTGAGGGTTTTCTTTGGACCAATAATGTTTATTTTTGTGGTTAAACATTCCTGCTAAAGTGAAGGAAGACTTTTTGGTAATTAGAATTTTATTTAAAAACTTTGGATCCTGCTGCATAAACCTAGCTATTTCCAATGCATACTTAGGTCGGTCCTGCATGTTTTGTTCAGGAAGATTCTGAACGGACACAAATTTATAGGGATAAAATTTGTAGAATTTTAAGGTTAAATAAATTTTATAATCTGTTTTATTAAGTTCAGATGCCGCATCCGAGATTGGTATTTCAGGATTTTCTAAAATTATTCAAAGTAGTTAGTGCTAGTCCAATAGAAAAAGTATAATAATTATCCTGAAAAAACCAGGATATCCAAAACTTTGTTTTCATTTCGTGCTGTAGTCCTTTTCTTCATTTTAAAGCTTTTTTGTTAAATAAACTTTCTTACTATGTATTTAATAGTATCTATAGATGGTACCCGTTGTTAAGGATATAATAAGTAATATTCCCTTTGTACTGTCGTCACATTATTATTGTAACCATAAAAAAGACGCATAATAGCGATTTTTTGTTCTTCTGAATAGCCCATCGACCAAAAAGCAATACAAAGTACTTTTAATAGTTAAAATAATAAACTTCAACTTTTTACAATATCATTACGTCAAATTTATTAAAACAATTTTATTGTTTTCATAGCTTTTTTGATACTAATTATTTTTTTAATTCATTTATATTTTAAGCTTAAATATCTAAAAAATAGTTTATCCAAATATTATCAATGTATATATATATTTGAAATCAGAAAAAAAGATCTTTTATTGTAGCGTATAATATACAGGCTGTTCCATTTAAAAAAGTTGAAGTTGCTTATATTTTTTCATTTTTTTATTGCGATATTTTTTTACAGATAATTTCAAAAGATAATATGGAAAAAATCCTAAGATTTTTATATAAAACGTTTTTTTCTATTTTCAAAAACAAAGGCTTCAGTAGTCACGTAAATATAATCAAAGACCCTTTATATAAATGCGAAGACATAACACAAACATAAAAAAATATGGGTCAAAACATGACAATTCTGAGACCAACTCTCTCAGCTCAAAATTGTGACTTATACAAAAAAAATTTAGCTTAAAAACATTACAGAGTTTATGCCAGAATGTGGGTAGGTTTACATTGTCCTGTTAATTATAAATAAAAAAAACTAATAAGGATATAAAAAAGCAAATTGATAATATTTAAAAATGTAGCAGTTGTAAGGCAGTGACATGACAAAGCTTCATGGTTTAATAAAACCTTAATAATTGTCTATTAAAAGCTTTACTGAAGATTAACATACCTGTTATACTGTCTAAATGTAGCAGCTTCAAAATCTGAGAAACCTTGGTCGGGATTTTTCTTTTTCTTCTTTCTTTCCAATCTTTCTGCTTCTACAGCAGTGACGTTTAAAATTTTCTGTCTATCATAATCTTCCCCTGAAATAAATCAAACAATATTATTATAACAAACAATATAACTCATGGATATTCATGAATTTTATAAAAATGTTTCTGCTGTATTCATATATTTACATTCAAAATAATATTTGTAAAACCAAAAGTGGCTAAAAATTGTTTTTTGTGTCAAAAAATATTAAATTTAAAAAGCTTGCCAAAAAAACCACAAAGGAATTTTTTTTTTTTATTATACATTTGAAAGTTCATTAGTTTTAAAACCTACCTGATTATACTTCAAGTAAGTTTTGAAATTGCTTACCTTTTTGTGCTGCCTCTTCCCGTTCTTTCTGGTCATTTAAAATCCACTCAGCTCGACGTTTTCTTGCCTCCCAATTTGGAGGCATTTTATTTTTTGCATCTTCTGCAATAACTTCCTGATGGTTGTGAGCCCTTGCTTCGTTTCGCATTCTATGAAGTTCTCTAAGTTTTTTCATTCTTTCTGCCTGCTGTTCTGCAAATGATTTTGGAGCTGGGGCTTCCGAACTCATTCTAAGTCAATTATATACTATTTGCCTTTTTATAAAATTTTGAATAAGTCAAATTGTATTAAGTGAAACACAGATACGGTTTTATTGCGTAGAAGAAACGTTTTTTGATTTTGTGTTAATTACTGATTCCAGATGGCTTAAGGGTAATCGGAACAATAAGGGAAATGAAACTTTCAGCACAGCAATGTACAATGAAGAAAATTAACCTCGTACTCGTACCCAAGAGAAACCCCCACAAAAGACCATCCAACACAAAAACAAAACTTTCTATAATCACAAATGTATAACATAACCTTTCAACTTTGACAACTTTCAATCACAACTCTTGTAGTGTGCACTGCGCATGCGAGCCCTGTTGCCACATTACCAAAAGGCTGGCCAGAGTTGCCGCTTATATCTAATTATTTGCCTTAGCTTCCTTCAGGTACATATTTTGTTAGCACATTCCGTGGAAAATTTCCATAGTCTAGCTTTAACTCGTAAGAAATCAAACATTTACTAAATAAGAACGCATATTACAATCCCAAAATCCAGATATTACGAGTTTCTTTAAGAGCATTTTTTTCCTCACGATACTCCTGACTACTGCTTGGCCAAAGTCACCAGGTATGAATTTTAAAAAAGTTAAAGAATCACTCCAGACATCAAAACTACACTTTTACGGCACTACTAAGTGGCGGGGTGCATTTCTCCTTGAATCCGAGGGTCAAAAACTATTAATTTAACCCCTCCCACCACCTTTCTCGGAAAAGCTTTGTTGCTTTCAATTGCACGTTTTTAGTAGTTGAAGGTCAAACAGAAAGTCAGTGACAATTTTTTAAGATCGAGGTTTGGTAGTTGCCTTCGACCATATACCTACCCAGAGGAAGTCTTGCAGCTTGGCCGTGCAGGCAGGAGTGTCAGAGAAAAAAAAACTATTACCGGCGGGATTTATACCACTCCTCGCCGACCAATCGGCACATGAACTAAGAGGGAAAGATGGTAGACTTATTCTTCTTTTTCTTTCACTTATGCTGTTTGCACGGCCGAGCGGCAAGGCTGCCTCTACGAAGGTCCAATCTTTTTGATGGTTAAATATTCTTTCGTCGTTGATACTAAATTAAATTGCTAAATAAACAAGTTTCTTTAACCATTCAAATATAGTTACTAAGTGGCTGTTGATTTTTCGCCTAAGCATTTTTCTTGCTAAACTCATCGAGGGTTAATGTTTTTAAACGTGATCTGTGATGTTTATGGCTTTAATGCAAGTCAATTCGCCAGCTCTCCCCTTTCCAGTCACACGTTGTGATGTCGCAAAGTGAGCTTTCCCGGGCTTATGCATTTATGGGTTTAAAGTCAACTTTGTAAAAGTAATCGAGGTTATCATGTCTAGCAGCAACAGTTTAAGCTAAGAAAGGGTAAACTCAACTTTTTTCCTCAGATATTATTAAATTCTAACTACATTTTACTTTGAGCATGTACCTACTTAGCGGCAGTACAACTCGGACGTGCGAACAGCATGCGAAAGAGTAAAAGCTTCTCTCTCGCACTGGTTGCTGATTAATTGGGCTCTTTGTGCCGAGAAAGAAAGGTATACCTTTGTTTTCTTTTTCTTTCGCATATTTAATTGCCCAGTCAAGTGGCACGGCTACCTCCAGCAAACATATTCTCGAAGGTTCAAAGAGTGCAAGTGGCCAAAACAATAATTTCTGGGGGTATTGAGCCTGATTTTTTACCGATGAAGCCCTGGAAAGCTCTGCCTAAAAAGGATAATGCTGGTGAATTGGACCTGTAGGGACCAGAGCCAAAAACAAAGAAAGAAAGACAGAAAATGCAGCTCCTCATTAGCGATGGGCATATTCGGATGATTTTAATATTCGAATATTCGTATTCCGGAAGATCTTCATATTCGGAATATCATTCGACATATGAAACATTGACCGATCAACGTCAGTCGGTATTCGATATATTGCGCCGACCGCCAACCGTCGACTTTTCCCGAAGTCGAAAGGTTTGCTTTCGAAATAACGAATTATTCCGGATAAATCAGATGTCGGAAGATGAAAAATGAATTATATTTATTTGTTTCGGCTTTTAATTTCAGTCGACTAATATTGGGTTGATGTTGTGTTCGCATACGTATTCTTGTACGTTTTAAATTTGTTTTGCTGTTATTGGTGGTGCAGCGGAAGTTTTGTTTTCGTTTTAATTCGTAATTATTGGTGTGGTGTATAGAATAGTATACAGTGGCCGCCAAAAAAGTCGACATTTTGTGGAAAATTTCTATTCTTGATATGAATGAACCGCGAATTGAATGAACTATCATCCGATAAGTAGCGGTAATATACCCTAGCTGATTAGAATACGAATATTCGAATATCCGAAAGAAATATTCGAATCATTCGAAACATTTCTATATTCGAATATCGTTCGGAAGATCATTCGGAAGGTTCCATCACTACTCCTCATTGTCATGAAGTACTGTCACCCCTGTCACCTGTCAAAACTCGACAAAAATTGCTTGTAATCCTCAAAATAAGTTTTAATTTTTAGAATTCTCCGAAAAGTTAATAAAGAATTAAAGCAAAAGATGCCGGACCATTTGGGAGATGATATGAGAAAAGTCAAAAATGAGCCAGAGGCAGAGGAAAAAGAAATAAAATGTAGGTTATTTAAAATATTTCCAACAAAGACCTGTTTTCCAGATGTATCTTAATAAATATTTTATATTATTTCAGCACTGGACGAAGGAGATATTGCTTTGCTTAAAACCTACGTAAGTATTTAGGAAAAAGTACAAATTATGTGATACTTTTAGTGATAACAATTAAGGTTAAGTTGTCTTCGGGAATTCAACAATGGGTTGATCTCATTTTGGGGCAACTTTTGGTTGTCAGTTATGACAGAGGATTAAAGATTACTTATTACCAATCGGTATCTAATAAGTTTTAACCCATTTCCTTTGTTTATATACATAAAAGGGTGTAACAAGAAAATATATTATGACTCCATAAGAACTGCGGGTTTTTTTTATATTGTTGCAGTTTTACTTATTCGACGCTTATTCTTTTTTTCTTTTGTTAGGGTCAAGGTCAGTACACAAAAACCATCAAGTCTGTGGAAGAAGACATCCAGACCATCATCAAACGTGTCAATGAACTTACTGGTATAAAAGAATCAGATACAGGATTGGCACCTCCTGCTTTATGGGATTTAGCAGCAGATAAACAAGTAATTTGTAAAAAAATCTTTTTAGCCCAAGACAGATAGGTGAAAGTTAGGTTAATCTGCTAAGTTATCATTCGACTTGATAGGTTGCATTATTTAACTTACATTGGGTATTTGGGTTTTTTACTTGGATTGCACTTAATAATGTAGATTAACTTATAAAGCAAGCAACAGTAAACAACAATAAAATATAATGAATTAATAGATCCAAGCAATTCAAAAAAATATCCCATGTACAAAATCATATGTTTGTGGTGAGAGTGAAAATAACATTTTTCAAATATTTTAATAAAAAATATATAGAAGACTAAGATGTGTAAATACGAGTATTTAAAATTAGTTTGCATCTTCCACCTTTTAAGCATTTTCCACAATCACAATGCAAAAACTCTACTATTTAAATAAAACAGCATCCAGTTTTGCTGCCATATTTAGCATTGTAACTATCTTCACTAGTTTTGTGGCAGTCTCATGTTTTTATATGTTCTTGTTGGGATTACTCACCTGCACAGTTTCTAGAGAATAGGACCACTTTAGTCCTGGTCCCAGGGTATTGGAAACTGAGTGTGCTCGGTCATATTGACCGCTATGAAGTGGCAGATTGCCTGAAAAAAACCCCAAAAATTCCAAGCACCAACCAAAACTCACTACCTTTTTTTGCCTATTTAAAATTTGAAATATAGCAGTCAAAACAGATAAATATGTTATTTCATAGAAAACATTATAAATATTTAAAAAAATTGGGGTTTTTTGGGGGATCTTTTTTTTCTGTTTTAGGCGAATTGTCAGTTCATAGGGGTCATAGGACTGAAAAACATATTAAAATGTTTAGCATTTTAAAGCCACTTTTTTTAACACTATGAACACAGTTAGAGACATTATTGAAATTTATTTTGGATTTATAGTTTAACAGAATATTTTTATTTCTACATTTTTTTTTTTTTTTTGATGATTTAGACTTTACAAAATGAACAGCCGTTGCAAGTTGCCAGATGTACAAAAATCATCAATGCTGATACTGACGATCCGAAATATATCATCAACGTAAAACAGTTTGCTAAGTTTGTTGTAGACTTAGCTGATTCTGTGGCGCCTACGGATATTGAGGAAGGAATGAGAGTTGGGTAATATAAAAGTCAATTTTTAGATATTCTTAGTTACAAAAATTTATGAAGTTACAAATATTAATTTGTTTCATACTCTCAAAGACAATCATACTTTTTCTCAAAACAATGCTAAATTTTTGGTAATAGGTTTGGAAGCTTGCTAACTCGAGCGGGTGGCCAGGAGAAAATATATCCACAAGCTGCTATTGTTGCCAAAGCTATAACAATGGTAACAGTAATTAGAATTTTTTTTTGTGAGAAATAGGCCAAATTCTTTGTAGTATTGATATTTTTTTGCTGTATAATAATAAAATTTTAATTAAGTAAATTTTTTACTTTGGATGTATGTATGTCCTTGTATTTCTGTTTAAAATTAAACATAAGGCTTCCGAATTTGATAAAAACATGATATAAAAAAAATGAACACTTCGTTAAAGGCCAGTTCAGTGGATGTAAGTAGATCAATTATACTATTGACAAATAATTCTAGACATTTTAATAAACGCACCTAAAAGAACGTCGGCAAGCAAACACATTTTAATGTCTTATTATTACCATTACAGAGAAAACACAACACAGAAACAACAATATGCAAGACATCAAATAAAAATTAAAGTTATTTAACTCTAAAAAACTAGTCATTATTGTGTTGTTAAATTGTAAAAGAGAATCAATCGGATCGTTCGATTTCTCAATAATAAATGAATATTAATTTTTGTTCTATATTTCTAGCATTTCTTGTTTGGTGGGGATGTCATAAAATAAAAAATATAATTTGAAAAATTCTAAATCCTAGTTAACATCGTACATCCCATTAACTTTAAATGTATTTTTGGTAATTATATGGAAGTGGGTCTTCACTGTTTTTTTGTCATATTAGAGAGTTCTTTTTTCATTTTATTCTACGCTTCATCAGATTTATGATAAAAATTGTTAAATGATCGAAAAACAACCGATTCATAATAATTTTTGCAATTGAAAATTTAAAAACTACAAATTTTGATTTTTGACCGCAATTTTGAGGGTTATCTGATAATATTTCGCAATATTTATGTTTTTTCTTGTTGCGCATCAAAAGAAAAAAAATAAAAAAAATATGTTTTTACAATATTTAAAAGAATGAAAAATTTTAAATCTGATTACGAGTAGAACATTAAGAAAACTAATCAGAACTAACCAGAACTAACTAGAACTATTTTTTTTTTAAAAATGAAAATTTTTCCTTTTTTTTGGAAAAAAAAATTGTAAAATGTAAAAATTTACATTTTCAAAACAAAAATTTAATTATCCAATTTTTAATATGCAACAAGAAAAAAAAAAGAAATATAAAAAATTCATGCATAACCTACAAATCTTAAGTCAAAATTTAAAAAATTGATTTTTCGACCTTTCAAATGAAAAAATTTTCATGAAATCATAGTTTTTGAAGTTTCAAACAATTTTTTTCTATAAAACCGATGACGAGTAGAACATTTAAGAAAAGGTAAGTATGTTCGTTTTTCGATTTTTTTATGGCCAAAAAACAGTGGCGTCCTCCTTCTATAAAGGGTGATTCATAAGTTGACGCTTTTTTTTTAACCGTTTATAGAACTCATTAAAATAAATAATTTTTTCAGAATACTAAAATATGGTCCTGTCTTAGTAGTAAGTTGTCACCCCTCAAGAAGTCTTTGGGCTGTAGTGCTTGGACACATTGAACGTGATTTTCCCGCAATGTTTTCCACACTTTTTTTTACTTAAACCGACCTGACTTGCAACCACTCCCGAGTACTTGGGTCCCGAATGAGACCGCAAGGGAAACCGTAGGGCGTACAATCTCGAAGCAACGTTTGCAGATTAACGACTCTCCATAAATGAGAAACATATCCTAGTATTTATTGTTTTTAGATTGTGCCATTTTCACGATTTTACAATGATTTAAAATTAAAATTAATCGTCGCCTCATTGGTAAGAGCAATACGACTGACTCATGTGTGTGATAAAGAAAACAAAAAACAAGCGTAAATAAGAAATAAACTATTTATTTATGTCCAGGCCCGCACTAGACACACTTTCAAATAAATTTATGTAGCTTTGTTATTTTTGGGTTTTTGAAAAAAAAATTATTTATAAAAGTTGCTTATTTTAACGAGTTTTATACACAGTAAAAAAAACGCGTCAACTTAGGAATCACTCTGTATAAATACCATATTGTTTAATTAAATTTTAATTCTTTAAAGTCAAAATTTACGTAATTAAAATTTTATTATTATATAGTTAAAAAAAATCATTATTATGACAATGCATTCAGTCTTTTCCCACAGAAATAATTTATAATTCCTGTTGCCATTGTTACAGCTTTGGCAACAGTGTTTGTTTATATAGCAGAGTGTAAACGTATTTACTTACTCTGTTACCAAAAATTTAGCATTATTTATTGAGTATAGTAAAAAATATAATTGTCTTTAACACTTTATGTACCTATCGAGTACAGAATCTTCTTATTGCTAGTGGTTAATTAAAAAATATCTTTTTAAAATGTTTTAGGGTGGATCGTAATAAATACCAGATTCATATTCCTTTGCCACCAAAAATTGACCCTACAGTAACAATGATGCAAGTAAGTGTATTTTTTTATAATTGTAGAAGAAATCAAATAAATAATAATAATTTTATATTTAAAATAGCAATTAAAATGGTCGTTTCTTTGACAAAATTTTTTTTTTTACATTAGGTTGAAGAAAAACCAGATGTAACTTACAGTGACGTAGGGGGCTGCAAAGAACAAATTGAAAAACTGAGAGAAGTTGTAGAAACTCCCCTTTTACATGTAAGGGTGAAAATGTATATGTCATATTATTTATTTTTCTGTAAATTGTTAATTTTGTTCAAATACTAATATTTTTTTCTCCGATATTTTGTAGCCCGAAAAATTTGTCAAACTGGGTATTGAACCACCAAAAGGTGTTTTGCTTTTTGGTCCTCCTGGTACAGGAAAAACGTTGTGTGCTCGTGCAGTAGCGAACAGAACTGATGCTTGCTTTATCAGAGTTATTGGATCAGAATTGGTTCAAAAATATGTAGGAGAAGGTAGCAATTGATTTTTTGTTTCATTTATTTTTAAATTAGAGATTTATACAATAATTGGATCAGTAGCTTACAGAAAAAAATCAGTAGCTGGCAGCAATAAGTTTCCACTGTAAAGTAAATAATCTGCAATTTTACTTATCTCACTAAATTATTGTTGCAATAAATATCTCGGACTTATAAAATATTTTATTTTGTTTTACTTTTTAGGTGCTAGGATGGTAAGAGAATTATTTGAAATGGCCAGGTCAAAGAAGGCTTGTTTGATTTTCTTTGATGAAATTGATGCAATCGGTGGGGCTAGGTTCGACGATGGTGCTGGAGGTGATAATGAGGTATGACATTATTATACTGTGTGGTGGTGCATCGTCGTGCGGGATATGGGAAATCCCATGTAATTTTTAATGTGGTCAATTATTGGCTTTCCTAATTTTTTGGGAGAGAAATTCTATTAAAGTTTATTGAAGAGCATGCAAATCTACGTCCATGTTAAAAACTTTAGATTTTTCAGTTACATGGTTTGCGAGTTAGTTGCTAAAATATTTTTAAAAATTATTACTTTGTTATAGTCTTATATTTATGAACAACAATAAAGTTAGTTGTGAATAAACGTTGTCATGTTAAAATTTAGTACTTTATCGATATCAGAAAATCGTACAGTGAAAATATTAAAGTTGTATTTATGCAGACGAATTAAATTAAATCAAACTAGACTAGATATCGTTTATAGTGTGTTTGTCTTGCAGAAAAGAGTAATTAGATTTATATGTGGAGCCAAACATCGGGAATCTTGCAAACCTCTTTTTTTGGCAGAAAAAATTTTAACATTACCATGTATTTTTATACTGGAAACGGTGTGTTTGGTTAGAAAAAAAAAATGATTACTGAAAGGGAGGAAAGGTTGGAACAGGACCACCTTTTTATCTAATTTTTGTATTTTATTTCAATGTATTTTTTTTGACTGTATGTATGATTCTATTTTTCTCTATGTAAATTATTAGCGTTAGTTGAAGGATGCTTTGTCTATGGATACTACTTTTATTTAAGACAATAAAGCCATTTTGAAGTTTGAAGTTTGAAACTGAAGTACGAAATCTCAAGAACATGACATTTACAATATTTACATACTTTAATAAATTATTAACACT